>JAQFYQ010001524.1:0-13152 GCA_034694885.1 Buchholzia appendiculata | reverse complement strand
CTTCATGAACTGATGGAGGGCAAGGAGGAATCATATGTGCAAATGAAAAGGAAAGCAGAGGACCGTGAGTTGTGGAGAAGATGGATACCAGGGACCTGCCTGCCGGCAGAACACTAAAAATGATGATGATGATGATGTAATGAGGCATATCAGTATAAATATACATTTGGAGTTTTTTACATAAATAATGTGTTGTTGTTTCAGTGAAATTAACTTGCCTTACTTTGAACATTGTGTCGATCCTTACTTTGAACCTTGTGTCGATGTTTCTGTGCATTACTAGTATTTATTAAGTATTTGTATTATTTAAATTGTCTATTTTGATCTAATATTTCTTCTGTCAATTGTTCGCAGTGGTGTTTACTTTGTGCTTACATCTGTTTCTATTCATTATGTATGATATTTCCTACATTGAACTGATTCTTTGAACTGATTTTGTGTTCCAAAACTAGAAAAATTTAAAAGTTTTGTTTTTAGTGTTGTCTACTGTACCGGTACTTTCTATTTTGTACTGACATTGTTTCTATTTATTGTCTGCAGTACTGTCTACTTTGAACTGACTTTGTTTCTATTTATTGTCTGCAGTACTGTCTACTTTGTACTAAGTTGTTTCTATTTATTGTCTGCAGTACTGTCTACTTTGTACTGACGTTGTTTCTATTCTTTGTCTGCAGTACTGTCTACTTTCTACTGACGTTGTTTTGTATTTATTGTCTGCAGTATTGTCTACATTCAACTGACATTGTTTTTATTTATTGTCTGCAGTATTGCCCAGGAGGAGAACTGTTTGATTATATCGTCGCCAAGGATCGACTGAGCGAAGAAGAAGCGCGGTTGTGTTTTAGACAGATCATCAGTGCCGTGGCCTACATTCACGACCAAGGATACGCGCATCGCGATCTCAAACCGGTATACTCGTTTATTTACTTGCAGTTGACCGAGTTTCATAATAGGCAAGTCAAATGTGTGAATTTTATTATTATTATTATGACACGAACTTATTTACGCGACATATAGTCCAAAGACTTCAAGGGCACGTTACACAATGTCAACAAACACAATATCAATTAAACGTCATAACGTTTCTTGAAAAGATAGATCTTTAAGGCGCGTTTAAACTGTAGCATTGATGTTTATAGAGGTCACATAATTATGCAATTTACCACATTATGCAATGCCTCTTGTTATCACCATAATACCATGGGATTGTTTATCATAATACATGCAATATACTGAAACTACAATTACACAGCCAATACATACCACAAATATACTCTGAGTTTTTATTATAAAGTAAAGTCTTTTATGAATTATGATACAGTGTTATCATGTGGATTCTTAATCAAATTATTTCAAGGTAGGTCATTGACAGCCAAGGCCTGTTGGCGATATTTCTAAACGTTCTGAAGCTAAAGTTGAAGCTGTCTTGGGTCAAAACTAGTTGCTTTGAATTTTTTAACTTAAAATGTTTACAGGGAGTTGCGAATTTGCAGTGTAAAAAGGATATATTTTAGATAAGCGTAGTTATGTCATATTAATTTGTATTTGGAACCTTTATTCAAGATGTTTATAACTTACTTGTCTAGCGTTTTATATAGTTTTTAAAATGAATTGTTTGCACATTAGTTCTAAACAGTTTAAATATAGAATGTGATAAATTGTCTAGGTTACACTGCATTACAATGTTTCTATTCTCTCAATGTCAGTGGTTACTGCTAAGCCGCGTCTGCACAGAACAGGACTAAGCAAATCTAGTCTTTTAGCATAGAACCTGGCCGACAGTGACGTGCTAATACAGTGAAGGGCATTACATTGTACATGGTAATTTTGCATAAACCTAAGTCATCCTCGAAAAGAAGATTTCACTGTTATTGTGTTTAGCATATTTGCTGTTTTTGTATTTGCAGGAAAATCTACTTCTGGATGATGAGCAGAACATGAAGCTCATTGATTTTGGACTGTGCGTACAGCCTAAGGTAAGGCTACGCTGAATCGGCAGCTTCGTTTATATATTTCGTCACATCATCAGTATGTGTAAAACTGTAAATTGGTTGATGAATGATCTTTCTATTACAAATTATTAGGTTTGTTAGTTAATTCTTTAAATTCTTTACTTATTTGTTAGACTAGTTAGTTGATTAATTTAAGCAATTTTTGCTCTGTTTTTTGATGCTTTAATGATGAGGTTCTTGCATTCCTCATTGTAATCAAGTTTTAGGTATAATATCATTTTGATAATGATATTACTGTTATTCAAGGATTTGAAGTCTGCTATTAAGGTCGTATCTATGCTGTTTGAGTCAAATGTATGTGGTAAGGGTTATGTGTATGCTATTAGTGTTGTATTCATGCTGTTAGGGTTGCATGCATGTTTTAGAATTGTATATATGCTGTGCATAATTTAGGTCGTTGAGGTTGTATTACACTATTAGGTTTAATGTATGCGGTGATCGATACAGTGGTGGTAGCGTGTATGCTGTTATGTATGCTCTTAGATATGAATGTATGCTGTTATGATTTTGTGTATGCTGTTAAATTTGCTGTTAGGGTGGGATGGACAGTCATTTGTTTACGTGCTGTGGAAGTCCAGCATACGCTGCACCTGAGCTCATCGCTGGCAAACAATATCTTGGCAATGAGGTGTTTCATTTTATCATCACTTTATTGTCACTTTATCATCACTTATTTCATCATCACTGTATCACTGCTCATTAAGATCACTTGTAGCATTATTGTCTTCCTTGTAGGTCTAAGTTTATGTTAACGTCACAAGAATTTTCCTTTCCCGCACTTTGAAGATATGGCAGAATATGTTCACGTTGATGAGCAGCTTTACGCGTATTTCACAGAGTCATTTTGATTTTTTTTTTAGAAAAATTGTGATTTGATGCTGTTTGTGAAACCAACCAAGTTTATTACAATTCTCATCAGAATGTGGAGTGAATGGTGACTCGATGCGAATTCTTTATGTAGTTAGGCCCAAAATGTTAGACTAATATGTTATTGCTTATGAACATTGGTCTAGCAAATTAGATTGGACGTAATTTAGTTATAGGTTTACTGAAATGTTAAGATGGGGTTTTGTTGGCTGTGTCAACGCAGCTAGAGATTATGTTTTAAATCCAGCTGTTTTTTTTCAGTTTATTGCTAACACTGATGCTGCTTTGTCGACTGGCATAGTCATGATTACATGATAACACAATGATTTATCATATCCTCGTATGTTGTAGGCCGACCTGTGGAGCATGGGTGTTCTGCTTTACGCATTGTTGTGCGGCTTTTTGCCGTTTGATGACGACAACGTCAGCCATCTTTATAGAAAGATACAGGTGATTCGAATTTATGTAAACTGAAAATTGTATTGCTTGCGTATTGATAAATGATTGAATAATATTCTGTTTCTCAGTCTGATGTTTTGATGATCTCTGCGCTTACTGTGGGAAATCCAAGTCCAGCATTAAAATTCACAAACCATGGCGATCCACATTTTTTGCTTAATGTCGTCAAATGTTTTTTACTTCTGCAATTTACTTGCTCTTGCGTACCTTGTTTATGGACAATTAATCGCCTGCATGCTTTGCATTGTTAATCATTTATTTTAGTCTTGCTTTTTTCCTTATAACTGCCACATAGTAATAAAGGCATTTCTTTAGATTCAATATTCGATCAGTGGAAGCTTAATCTCTTTGACCACTATGAATCTGGAATAACACAAATATAAGAAATTAGCGATTAACTAAACTTAACGATCTGTTGTCATTTCCATCTGTGAGTGATTCGACAGTCTATACACCTGAATCTTGTATAAGATTGCAGTTTCATTATTCTTGGAGGCCTGCTAATACTTTATTTATCCCCTGCTGTGTTGCAGTCGGGTAGATACGACACACCGAAATGGCTGTCGAAGGAAAGCAGCGATCTGATTGGTCAGCTTCTTCAGGTGGAGCCAAAGCGACGGGCGACGATTAGAGATCTAGTTAGACATCCGTGGGTCATAAGGGATTTCAACAATCATCCCGTCTCGTGGAGGAGTAACTTCAAGGTATGGATTATTTCGCTCGTCTCTTTCAATCATTGTCTCTGTCAATCATAACAATCATCCCGTCTCGTGGAGGAGTAACTTCAAGGTATGAATTAATTGTTCGTCTCTTTCAATCATAACAATCACGTCTCTTGGAGGAGTAACTTCAAGGTATGGATTAATCGTTCGTCTCTGTCAATCATAACAATCATCCCGTCTCGTGGAGGAGTAACTTCAAGGTATGGATTAATCGCTCGTCTCTTTCAATCATAGCAATCATCACGTCTCGTGGAGGAGTAACTTCAAGGTATGGATTAATCGTTCGTCTCTTTCAATCGAAGCAGTAGAATGTGATCATAGCTAACTAGTCATTGCTGTGTAATCATTACAGTCAAGCCTAACTGTAATACTTCCAATCATTACTGTGTAATATATCTTTCCTTTGTAATCACGATGTTTAATCATAATGATGTAGTGTATTGTAAAAATGTCTGTTTATATTGATGTATGGAATTACTTTCGTGTTGTTACTCAACTATATTCAATTCAGCTATGCCTGCTGTATGAATGAGGACCAACTGTTAAAGCTTGTAGGCTTCAGTAATCATATCCTGAATCTGGTGCATAATTGGAATTGTCCAAACCAACATAAACTTGTTGCATTACCCCCCCCCCCCCCCGTCGTCGTACAAATTAAAGAAAATTTAGCTTTTTTGTCTATCTTGTGGTATTTCATCTACAGGTCATTCTATTATTCATTGGAAAAACGCATGTAACAATCAGATTATTTCTACTGTTGATGTGATTAATTCTGAATAAATCTGTCATTGTTGTTGTGTGAGTGTAGAAAGAGATTCTGGACGAGGACTGCGTCACATCGTTGTTGTTGTTGTTGTTGTTGTGCGAGTGTAGAAAGAGATTCTGGACGAGGACTACATCACATCATTGTTGTTGGTGTTGTTGTTGTGTGAGTGTAGAAAGAGATCCTGGACGAAGACTGCGTAACATCGTTGGCCGTGTACTATGGAATATCGAGGACAGAGATGAGACGATCTGTCAGTGAGTGGAAGTATGACTACATGACAGCCACCTATCTTCTCCTCCACTCCAAGAAATCCAAGGGACTTCCAGTCAGACTTGCGAGACAGAAGGTTCTCTCAAGCAACCTGCTCAATTCTAATAGAAGGGTAACTCATTTCTCTATCTTCAGTGGAGGTTTTTCCATAATATTTAGGTTATTGGAATTTCATCTTCATTTGTAGCTTTCATTCTGTGCCAACTTATTCGCAGAAACTGGTTATATCAGGCTGTAAAAATGTAGCTGACACTTTAAATATATTTTACATTGCTTTTGAACCAAACATTTAAGTTGTTGATATTTTTAATTTTGTATGAAAGCTTGACTATTAGTTTATTGCTCCAAGTTGCATTGCATCAAGTGATCGGGTGATGTCTCTTGTTGGACATTATGAGATAATCAAAATACATTCGTGATCGTCTTTTTTCATTTGTGCGCTCCTAGACACATTATTATTAGGGCTGCCCGTTAACGCGTGCGGTGATGGAAAAAAATTATACGCAGATTAAAAAATAAACGCTTGTGTTAACGCGTAAATAAAATTAGCGCAGGGTCATTTTGTGCTGTGTCCAAAAACAAGATAAGTCTTTCATCTCTCGTGAAGCACCGCGCCTATTAATGTATACCAGTTTCGTTTATTAGACCAAATGATGACATTGTTAAGGCTCGGCGCCGCATTCCTTTGATGATCTATCTTCATTCCTTTGATGATCTATCGTGGGGAAAAGCCGATCTATTAATAGGACAATTATAGCTTATTGTTACCAGGTAAACAAATACTGACGCACCAATTTAACAGATGATGTAGCGCTATATTGAACATAAAAAGAAGTTAGGAACAGGGCTTTGTCAATTCTTTGTTATGGGGGGGGGGGTGACTTGATAAGTTCTGCCATTCAAGGGAAATAGAGACAGCACCAGGGGAGGGGGGGGTTCCCTTTCTCTGGGTTGCTTAGTTCATAGTTTGTGTTATATAACCTGTTACCTGTCCAAACAAATTGATCTGTTCCGGGGTATCTGTTCCGGTTCTATATGTCTGTAATTGGATTGTTATTGCCTGTGTTGTTCTTTCAGAAAGCAAGCGTAGATCTTTCTGAGGATGATTATGATCCGCCGTATGAGAATGTCAAGTTCCCTGAGTCCAATAACGAAATCAAAAGCTGGAATAAGACAGATGAGTTTTCTGACCTAAAGAATGGGGAAGAATTTTCTGTGGTTAACCGACTTTTTCCTCCACCGTTTTCCACTGCCGCGATGAACGCAAAGAATCTATTTTTGTCGGAGGACAGCACTCCAAAAAGTGCGACAGCTGTTGGCAAGGATCATGTTTCTAAGGGTACGGTGGCCGATGGTCTGCCACCTCGGAGCATAATTGAGGGCAAGAATACCCCTACATCTGGCAATCAGTTGGCGCACGGGTCCGGTGAACCATGTATTTCTGGGGTTGAAGTAACGTGCGTGTCCTCGAAGTCTGAGCGCAACGCGGAAGTAACCGACACTGCGAGAAATTTGCCGATTGATGTGTACGTAAACATGGGATCTGTTGGTAAGGAAAAGAGAACGACGTCGAATAGTAAAGAAGATTCGGACGATGTATACGTCGAGAAGGACTCGGACTGTCAGAATCTTGCGCAGAATTCCGTCCGTTCTAACGGTGTTGCCGACGTCGGCCTAAAACGAGAGGTTTTGCTTTCACGTCCTGTTCATTCCGGCACGAAAGATGCGCAGCAGAATTGTTCGCATCATCCGCATGCTGATGATTGCATGGCCGGAGGAGATTGCCAGAGAAGAGTGGTTGCAAGAGCTTACGCAGGCGAACATTCTTGTTTCCAAGCATTACCAGTGGATAGACAGCGCGTTGATTGCAGCAGTACAGTAATTAATGAGCGACACGCGTCTGGTGATGATAGAAACGTTGGAGGGCGAAGCGAGACGAACAGGAGCAGAGCGTTGCTTGACCGTGCATCAGTGCATGAAAACCATTCTCGCGCGTGTGAATATGGATCCAGCGAGTCCGTGCAAAGCTCGCTCAAGTGTAATCCAGATACAAGATTGCACGCGAAGCACCGAAGTGCACCATCTGATCCTCGTGCACAGCCAACAGCTGCACAATCTGAAGATCATTTACCGCGTGAATATGACGAGAAACACGACTCAACGTGGACGGAGATGATGAGACAGAAGAACGAACGAGGATATCTCGACGCCTGTGGTTCGGACGATCACGACAGGAGACGACAGCAGGAGCTGAGAGGAAGAGGCATTATAAACAGCGATGGAGCCGATAGTGGAGTAAAGTGGGTGGACGAAGGCGTTCGAGAAGCTGGCCAGAGGTTTAGTGTCGACGAAAAGGAAAAGATACAGAAAGTTAAGAACTGGCAACTCAACAATGAGAAAAGCAGAAGTGAACAAGGAAGAAATGAGAAATGTTTTTCTGCTTATCATCGAAGCGACGTTGCCACTGAACACAAAGCACAGCTCATCGACAGCCGAGTCAGCGCGGATGTGGAAGCGATGAGGCACCGCTGTGGGAGAGAGGCAGTCGGTCGCACGAATCAATCGGCGAGCGAAACGTGTCCGCACCATCGCTCGGATATGTTCGTTGATCATCGAACCGATAAGGACCGTTCTGTTGACGCCGATAAGAAGGGAAAACATAGAGTCAGAAGAAGGGATAATGTGGGAAAGAAGGGGGACGATATGAAGGAGAATTTTCTTGTCCCAGAACTTCCGAAGACACCGAGGCTGAGAAGACCGGTTACAATCGGGATGTCGCCTCCTGCATCCGTACTGGCGTCAACTACAAACAGAAGGAAAGATGTTAGATCCACTCCACCTATGTCAGCACTACTCACCACATACCTCGATATGACCAGTATGTTGAAGATTTACATGTCTCTGTTGTGAAACTTTGCGCTGAATTTGTTTTCATTATCATCATCTTCAGTTTAGATAAAAGTTTTCTCCACTTGTTTATTATTCTAGAGCAAGGGCAGTAACACGGCTAATGAGATTTATCCAAGGTACCGTGGTTATAGTTAGCTTTGTGTCACAAATTGAAGATATGTTCACTGTTCAAGCATGTGAAAAACAAAGGGAGAGTCGGATGTTTATGGGCAGTAAGAACAGTGCATTTCCTGAGACAAGCTGTTTTATTACTTAGCCTCTAGGGGACATGGGCTAGATTCATTACTCAGCCTCTAGGGATTACTCAGCTTCTAGGGTACGTAGGCCAGATTCATTACTTAGTCACTAGGGGGCGTAGGCTAGATTCATTACTCAGCCTCTATGCATTACTCAGCTTCTAGGGTACGTGGGCTAGATTCAATACTCAGCCTGTAGGGAATGTTGGCTTTATTAGATTCATTACTCAACCTCTAGGGGACGTAGGCTAGATTCATTACTCAACCTCTAGGGGATGTGGGCTAGATTCATTACTCAACCTCTAGGGGATGTAGGCTAGATTCATTACTCAACCTCTAGGGTACGTAGGCTAGATTCATTACTCAACCTCTAGGGTACGTAGGCTAGATTCATTACTCTGCCTCTAGGGGATGTAGGCTAGATTCATTAGTCAGCCTCTAGGGGATGTAGGCTAGATTCATTAGTCAGCCTCTAGGGGATGTGGGTGGGATAGAGGAATGCAGTGATTCTGAAATGTCTGGCATGTAACATATGGTTATTTATCATCTGAGTGCTGTTATGAATCAATTATGATTGTGATAATGGTGCCTTGTTATCATCATCGTCTATTAGTTTTCATCATCGTAAGAATAATATGGGTGTTCGAAGTCTCCACAATTTTCGATACACAATATCGGGGAAAACGCAGAAGTGCCATGGTACTCATATGGACTGCTCGTACTTGATCAAGTGACATTCATAGTATTGTATAATTTATTTAGTTGATTGTAATTATAATTTGCTGGATTTGTTGTGTTGTTAGCATGCGGCATGAAGAAAACTTTTGATTTTTTTGCTGGAGCCGGTAGTTTACTTTAATTGACCATGCCGTCTAGTCATAATGTAATCATGTAGATATTTCGTGTGTATGTATGCTTGCTCTCTGTGCTTGTCTGACTGCATGTATCTGTGTGTGTATCTGCGTGTGTATTTGTGCAGCTCCTGCTCCGTCCTCTCGAAGTTTTAATAACAACACTGTGAACGGTTCGACTTTGTCTCCGTCGCGGTCGATGGACTCGCAGCTGAACAATCTTACGTTGTCCGTCAACTATCACAGCAGCCTCGCAGCTGCAGCTGAAGATAACACTGTGTTAGTACTGATAACTGTGTTACAATTCAGCGTTTTAGCTATAATTACTGCTCTTATGTTATGCGCCACTATTATTCCGTTCCTGTTAAATTGCACAATATTGTGCAACCAACCAGGAACAATAATTTTTTTAAATTGTAGAGTATTTATAATTTATTTTTTTATCGATGTTTATCCATATTCAGGTACGGTATAATAACACAGTTCAATGGTGTTGATTATTATTATTAGTTTACTGTGCCGTTGATTGGACATTGTAAATTTTAGACAATTGCATAATTTATAGTCACTTTGTGAAAAGTTTTTTCTGTGGAATTCATTCTGTAGTAAAGCGTATGAAATTTTTAAGATATACAGTAAGATATTTAGACATGGCTAACTCTTCCGGAATAGGAAAACTAACATTGAATGATGATTATTTAAGGAGTAACTGTTAGTTCTACCGTTAGTGAGGAGTTGCATACTTTGAAAGCAACAGTTACTGGATTCCAGAAGTATTACCCTACGTTACTTGTTAACAGCAGTTGAATGTGTTGTTGACTGTTAACAGCAGTTGAATGTGTTGTTAACAGAAGTTGAATGTATTGTTACTGTTAACAGCAGTTGAATGTGTTGCTACTGTTAACAGCAGTTGAATGTGTTGTTGACTGTTAACAGAAGTTGAATGTATTGTTACTGTTAACAGCAGTTGAATGTGTTGTTGACAGAAGTTGAATGTATTGTTACTGTTAACAGCAGTTGAATGTGTTGCTACTGTTAACAGCAGTTGAATGTGTTGCTACTGTTAACAGCAGTTGAATGTGTTGTTGACAGCAGTTGAATGTGTTGTTCAGTGCCGGTGGTTCGGTGGACACAGAGTTGGATAGAATACATCTTCACGTCGACACTCCGTGCACGAAGGAATACAAGAAGTCCATGCTGGGCAGCATTGAACGTAGCATGGACCGACTTCTCTGCATTCTGACGCCGAAGAAAAAGTCTGCGGGGGATCCACGCAGGGTCAAGGTGAGTAGACGGCGGGGGATCCACGCAGGGTCAAGGTGAGTAGAGGGGGATCCACGCAGGGTCAAGGTGAGTAGAGGGGGGATCCACGCAGGGTCAAGGTGAGTAGAGGGGGGATCCACGCAGGGTCAAGGTGAGTAGTCTCTCTGTAATTGATTGTCTATATACTATTACAAATTTCTTGCTTATACATTTTTCTGCTGAATTTTAAATCTATATATTTCTGTAGTCATGCCATGTTCACTAGATAAAATATTATTAGTGAATGTGTTATGTATATATATTTTTGAATTGACTGCTCTGATTTGTTTGGTTCACCGTATATTGTGAAGCGTCTGGTTTGTTTATTTAACCCTGTAGTGTAATGTCTGTTTTTTGGGTTCATCCTGTAATATTGTGTATGTTTTTTTTTGGTTCACCCTGTGATGTAGCGTCTGGTCTGTAATGTAGTGCATGGTTTGTTTGGTTCACCCTGTAATGTAGTGTCTGCCAGACTGGTTTGTTTGATTCACCCTGTTATGTAGTGTATGGTTTGTTTGGTTCACCCTGTAATTTAGTAACTGGTTTGTTTGGTTCACCCTGTAATGTAGTGTCTGCCAGACTGGTTTGTTTGATTCACCCTGTTGTGTAGTGTATGGTTTGTTAGGTACACCCTGTAATGTAGTGTATGGTTTGTTTGGTTCACCCTGTAATTTAGTAACTGGTTTGTTTGGTTCACCCTGTAGACAACTCATAATGTATCGGTGGTGAGTCCTCAAGGACCTGACTATGTTCTACACAGACTGCAGACTACACTGGAGGAGAAGAGGATTGCTTTCAAGAGAGCTGGGTTTGTACTCTTTCGTGCTCATTCTGTCTGTCTGTTTATGTATCTGTCTCTCTTTCTCTCACGCTCTCTCTTTCTCGCTCACTCAATGACTAGATCATTCACTAGCTCATTCTCTTGCTCTCGCTCGCTCTGTTTTTCTGTGCGTTGAGTTTAATGCTTTGCTTTGTTTAATTAGCCACTTGGTATTGACAGGTAAACTGAGTTTCTGAAATGTGGCCTTGTGCTATACAAACAGGCTGTAAGGTACTGGAACGATCCACATATATCTCGCGTTGTTGATACCTGTCCGATACCAAAGTTGGTTGATAAACCACTTGTCAGTTATTTGACTGAGAGCTCTGCTTTAGACTGGTTGATTGTCACTGCTCAGCATTTTTATATGTATAAAACTTCTTGGCATTTCTTGCAAGGATTTTACGTTTCGGCTTGGGTTGGGCTAGATGTCATCAGACTTTACTCTTACTGTGTCAGATTAGAGGTGCGGATAATTATTCAGGGACGAGAAATGTCCATGAATTGAATGTCCATGATTGAATGTCCATGGATTGAATGTCCATGGATTGAATGTCCATGGATTGAATGTCCATGAATTTGCTGTCCAATGAGTGACCATGCTTAATTGATCAACCATGGCTTGTCATGCATGTGCTTAGTTAGCAGCTGAATAATTGCGTACATATGTGTACACATCTATCTACATATACTTGCAGTTAGTAGCTAAATGTCGATGTGATGATGGTGAGTTCATTGTGATGACTGTGTGTGTGTAGGTATGAAGATCTGTGTTAATGTTCACATGTGCTGCTACTGTTGATACTATGCATGTGTTGCATTGTGCTGCTGTTGTTGCTACTATACAGGTGTTGAATTGTGTTGCTACTGTACAGGTGTTGAATTGTGTTGCTACTATACAGGTGTTGAATTGTGCTTTTGCTACTGTGCAGGTGTTGAATTGTGTTGCTACTGTGCAGGTGTTGAATTGTGCTTTTGCTACTGTGCAGGTGTTGAATTGTGCTTTTGCTACTGTGCAGGTGTTGATGTGTGGTGTTGCTGTTACTACTATGCAGGTACACTCTGAGATGCACTATAGGAAGTGACTACGGCAAGGTCGTGCTTGCATTTGACCTTGAGGTCGTTCAGCTGAACAAGAGTCCCACTCTCGGTGTGAGACGTAAGCGTGTCAAGGGCGACGCGTGGTCATACAAGAAACTCTGTGAAGAAATCCTCAATGCTGCTCGGCTTTGAAACCTGGCTACTTCGATACCACTCGGCTCATACTGCCCGGCTTTGATTCCACTTGGCGCTCATGCTGCCCGACGTTGATACCACGTGGCTTGATACCACTCGGCATGATACTCGGCTCTTCTTGCCAGACTTTGATACCACTCGGTTCAAGAGCCACCCAGCTGTGATACCAATCGGCTATTATACTGCCGGGGTTTGATAGGTTTCAGGCATCCCTATATAATCTGTTAGGTGTAGCCACATAAACTTGGAATTGTAGACATGATACTTATAACGGCAAGTTTTGTATGAAAAGCAAGTGAGAGATATTGATGTACATATATATTTTATAGTTTAATATAATGTTTAACATTTTTTAATTAACTGGACGTAAGGCTTTTATGCTAGTGGATTATGCTTGAAAAGCAGCTTGAGGAACTTTAAATATTTTAGATATTTGCATATATCCACCTAAGGGCTGTAGCGTTGCATTTAACTACATAATGGCATTATTTTTTATGTAAATTTTTGTTTCTTTTCGTTCTAATTGAATTTGGAGAGAAGGACGGGGGTTTTAAATTCTTTTCCAATGAATGTTCATGTAATAAATAATTTCAAGAATAGACTTGAGAGATATCAGCTAAAGGAATTAACCCTTAAACCGTACCCATGTAAAAAATTACACTAACTGTACCCTGGGGTACATATGTACCCCAATATAAAAA
>JAQFYQ010001523.1:0-13156 GCA_034694885.1 Buchholzia appendiculata | reverse complement strand
GAGAGAGAGAGAGAGAGAGAGAGAGAGAGAGAGAGAGAGAGAGAGAGTAAGGGATGTAGAGGGAGCGATAGACAGCCAGAAGAGGAAAGAGAATGAAATAGAAAGAGTGTTAGAGGAGAGAGATAGTTTAGAGAGGATAGAGTGTGAGAGAGAGGGAGGAATAAGAATGAGAGAAAATGAGAGACAGAGACAGAGACAAAGAGACTGAGGGAGAGAGAAACAGAAGGAGACACGAAAAGAAAAATAGCTTTTATTGCAATCCTATATCCCTTTATCCTCGATACGTCTGCTGCTGGTTGTGCAATGATCTTGGTCGATCTTGTTCCAACGTCACATTACGCTCTAGCTTGTTTGGGACGATTTATTTATTCCGCTACATTTAGTTCAATTTCAGAAAGCAAATACAACTTCCAAAGAGATATTTGGATATTGTAAATCAGACCGACGACAGAAAGATGAAGATAAAAGTGGCTACAACATGGCTGCTACGTTTCATGAAGAAGCAGGTCAAGAGATGGAACTCCTGTAAAACTTGAATTTAAAAGTATTCTGCTGGTGCAAGAAATCACCAAAAAGGAAGCCGGAAACCGTCCTGAAGCTGTGCCAGTGAAAACTGCTGGTGTAAGTGAATTATAGGATAGGTCTACCCGTCTCACTGTGTAGTCGTTTATCAGTGTTCTTCTGAGCTTGTTACTGTACTGTTGCTGTTGTTTCTGTTGTTGTTGCTACTGTTGTTCCTGTTATTGTTGCGGCTGTTACTATTGCTGCTGCTGTTACTGCTTCTGTTGCTGCTGTTGCTGCTTCTGTTGCTGATGTTACTGCTGTTACTGCTGCTGCTGCTGGTGCTTCTGCTATTGATGCTATTTGTTGATTTTGCTATTATTGCAGCTGCGCTGCTGCTGATGTTGCTGCTGTTGCTGCTGTTGTTGCTGTTGCTGCTGCTGTTGCTGCTGCTGTTACTGCTGCTGTTACTGCTGTTGCTTAGGCTGGTTCTGCTGTTGCCGCTGTTGTTGCTGCTGTTGTTGCTGCTGCTACAAAATTTTGGAGGGTAAAAAGAATTTCAGTATCAAAATTTTGAAATCAAAATCCACGCGACGTTGTCCCTACATGTAATTCCGCAGCATGTCAGGCCACCGTCATACCTTGCATAGCAACGTCCGAAGTGACACGTGTCAGACAAAGAGAAGTGACAAAAAGTGACACGTGTCAGACAAAGAGAACTGACAAAAAGTGACACGTGTCAGACAAAGAGACACGACAAGAAGTGACACGTGTCAGACAAAGGGACACGACGAGAGGTGACACGTGTCATCCAAAGAGGTGACAAGAAGTGACACGTGTCAGGCAGAGGGACACGACAAGAAGTGACACTGTCATCTAAAGAGAAGTGACAAGAAATGACACGTGTCAGACAAAGAAACGCGACAAGAAATGACACGTGTCAGACAAAGGAACGAGACAAGAAGTGACACGTGACAGGCAATAGCTGTGTTAATGGACCAAGTCAATAGACGAAGCAATTGATTAATCTAGTCGCTAAGCAGACATGGCGTCTAGCGGTCTGTGTCCAATCATGGCAGATTTTGACAAGCGATATATTACTTTCATCAACCATAGACATTGAATATTGACACCGGTCACGCACGAGACAGAGGCGTCATGGAAATAAAACATGACTGACGGGCTAAACTTTACAAAGCGAAAGATCTACAATGTGCAATAGCTGTATACGATACATTGTGCAGTAGCTGTATACAGCATAGTTAATAACACTTTCTTATGTCAACTACTTTATTATAATTATTTTAAATTTCATGAGAATAGAGTTGATTTTAATTCTCGCAAAAATTGAATTGAATTCTGTTTTGAAATTTTGAAGTATTAGAAAGCAGAAAATTAGATGAGAAAGTAAGATAATAAACTTATAATCTAATGCAGTATGCACTATACAAGAACGTGCATGTTTAAATAGGTCTTCAGCGCCTAATTGTGACGTTACTGACCAAATCGTTGTGTGTCACAAGTTATGACACTTGCTCTAGTAGTTGGTAGGATAGTGACTTGCTATGCTGTGCACTGACAATTAGTCATCACTAAAAAGTTGCAATATATTGTATGATTCTATGCATGAAGATTATATTACTGTGGTTCTGTCATTTTACGAACGAAATTTTTATCGCTCGTGAATAAATAAAACTGTAGAATTTGTTAAGAAATGTAGACAATCTTGACTTTTTGATCTACCGTCTTTTGAGAGATTTTTGATCTATTGCCTTACGCACTTTTGTCTTTCAGAGTCAAAAACAAAGAATGGCAGCTTTTTCGCATATTTTGATTACAACGTTTAAAGATTGAATTGCAATTTGTGTGAAAATATCAAGCTAGTACCAAAAACGAGGGTTTTCACAACATCTGACTCAGTGAAGATGAAAGAATTTTGTCCTTTGTGATTTCTGCCATGTAACATATAGTTACAAACGATGCGTAGGCCTCGTATTGTGTTTATGTGTATCTTGGCCTATATTTAATGGTGGTTATTCCAATGCTCGAACTGCAGGATGGTTCCTGATTGAACTTCACCCCAATTACAATTCTGATCCCCAGTTCAACACATTTTCGTTACCCTGGGGCCCAATTCAATCTCCCCAGTTAATTTTTGTTTAAACAGGTCGTTAACAATTTTGGAGATTTATAACAGAAACTGCTTTACAAAGAACCAAAAACTTTGTCAAGCTTTCAAATATTTCTCGATCCCCCAAACCTCTAATGCTTTCCTATAATTCGAGAACTGGGTTATTCACTGCTGAACTTGAAACGCGTCTAAAATACACAGTAACAATATCACATATTACACTTTATTGCGATAGGATTATCTCACAATTATGACATTCATCAATCAAAACTTGCACTTTTTATCCATTTAACAATATCACAATCAACCGACTAATCTTGAGTCTTGTGAGAATTAAATTGATTCTAGCGATGTCACAAAATACTAAACTGATCGTGCAGTTTGTCTTACATATTATCCTGATACAATGTCGCTCTGCTTTGCGAAATAATAATTAGTCGCTTCTCGGTTACTGTACGTGCCGATTCACTGATTTCTCACATGTAGTCTGACTAAATCCTGCTTGCTAACACGTTTGCAGAAGCAGATCGAGGCGCTGAAGGACCTCTGCAACAAGGCGGGAATTAACGAAGCCGACATCGCTGCTTGCACTCCTAAACGTAAGCACTCCGGATGTACTATCACTCTGAATATGTTTCAGCATCATCATCATCATCATCTAGCTGCATGGGCTTGCAGCCCGTTGGTGTCCAGTGCAGTATCCACTAACTTTTTCCAGTATGCTCTGTTCTTTATGAAGATGTTTAGATTTGTACTATCACACTGACGCTAATGTCTAGTTCATAGCTATCATCGTGAAGCTAATGTGTAGTTCATAGCTATCATCGTGAAGCTAATGTCTAGTTCAATGCTATCATTATCGAGCTAATGTCTAGTTCATTACTATCATTGTGAAATTAACATTTAGTTCATTGCTATCATCATGAAGCTAATGTTTAGTTTATAGCTATTATCGTGAAGGTAAAGCCTAGTTCAATACTAACACTTTGAAGCTAATATGCTGTTCATTGCTAATTGATATTATCACGAAGCTAATGTCTAGTTCAATGCTATAGTCATGAAGCTAATGTCTAGTTCTATCAGCGTGAAGTTAATGTCTAGTTCAATGCTATCATTGCGAAGCTAATGTCTAGTGCATTGCTATCATCATGAAGCTAATCTGTAATTAATTAATTGCTATCATTGTCAAGCTAGCGTTTAGTTTCATGCTATTCATTGTGAAGCTAATGTCAAGTTCAATACTATCGTCGTGACACTATTGTCAAGTTCAACACTATCACTGTGAAGCTATTATCTAGTTCATTATTGTCATCTGAAAGTAATATCTACAGGGGCTGTAGGTATAGCGTAGGTATAGGTAGTTAAGTATTATCACTTTTATTTTAATGTGAAGTTCAGTATTACACTGTCAGTCTAATGTATAGTTCAATACTATCTGAAGCTAATGGCTTATCAATTTCTGTACTATCACTGTGATGCTCATATTTAACCAAAAACCGTCAAAAGCTATTTTTCAGAATCAGAGAATACAAAATCATCGTTAGTGGGTCCCAAGTGCTCCGATAAAGAAATAAATGTGAAATTATGCAATACTTCAGAGACAGACAGATACATTTTTCTCAAATGATTGAGTTATTCGACAGTTTTTAAGCCGTTTGGTCCTTCTGAACTGATCATTTCTGTTCATACTTTCCTTATTAAATATGTTTTTGAAAGTGGAGATTTGGACAATAATTAAATTATGTTGTGCTACAACTACTGTGCCATCTAATTTGTCATAACTGCAAATGTTTGCGCCGTGAGTGAACAATTTTAGGGTCATAGAGACCCTATCAATTTAATACTAGCCTAATTGTGGATATAGAGACCTCGTTAATTGAACGATTTGGAGGGTTGATAAGGTCTCAATCAGGTGGAAAGGACACGAAGGGTTATCGAACTATTTTCAATGGAAGAGTCATGAAGACGCCAGTCAATTGATAGAATCAATAGGATGTTCATTGAGAAGTATTATACTCCAATAAATAGAACTAATATACAGTGTTCTAGAGGTCTAGTAAATAACGTCACCTGGTGGATCTTTGGATCCCTTGGGGCATAATCAGTTGATCGAACCAGTTAAAATGTACTTGAGAATACAATAAAGATTAGACATATATGAAAAGTGCTTTTAACACCAATCATAGGGGATGAAACATAACAATATCATGGAGAACACTAATCTAAAAAATATATCAACTTTCCGAATAACATCTACATTGTTGTAATGTTTCAGACCACGGACAGTTAAGTGCCACTCTGGGCGCCCTCTCGTCTGTAGCCCGTCTCTCCGTCAGCATGACAATGCTGATGTCATCTGGTGCTGGCTCTGGCTCCTCATCCAGGGGTCATCCAGTCAGTCGATCCCCGGATCTCGACTGCAATAATATCCTCCTCGAGGAACGGTTCTCTCCGGCACGCATAGAAAGTCTTCCGAACATGCAGAACAAGAACAGCAGAACGAGCGCACATCCGGGATCTTCGCGATCCGATCCCACTACGGCCGCGTCGACGGCCGCAGGGGCCGGCAGCAAGCGCCGAGCGTTCAGCTCCAAGGCGGCCGACAGACGGCTGGCCCGCAACAAGCGCCCAATCAGCCCGACGGATATCACTCCGGAGGAGTCGACCACGTCGTCCTGTAGTTCCCTCACTCCAACGACGGTCATGGCCAGCACGTCCTCAGCACCCCTGATGGACGAGTCCAAGTCGACTGGCACGACGTCATCGAGAGGCTGGACCATGGCGGCACCGCAAGGAGCAGCGTCCGGGCTGTCTCCGTGCAGCAGCCCGGTGAATAGTTCAGGCGTCAAGATTGTAATAGATCGGAGCTCTGATGGCGAGCACGACTCAAGTTCGCCTGTCATGGACAGTTGGCAGCAGCAACAGCAGCAACAACAGCAGCAGCAACAGCAGCAACAGCAACAACAGCAGAATAAACATGTGAATCAGAGAAGTGCTTGTGATTCCTCTCTTTGTGATGTCGAAGCTGGTGAAGGGTCTAGTGGCAGGTCGGTGAGGCACAACGAGCTTGCCGACTGCCGAGACAGCAATAGTCAAATGTTTCTGCTTAGTGATATGATATAGCAATCTTAGATATGTTCTTAGCTTCAATGTTTGTCAACGTATTTTGTTCTCCACTGTGTATGTTACCTGCAGTGCGGATGTACTTGAACCATGCCAACCGACTCCATATGCACTCGAAACCCATTATCCGAATGCCCTTGCATTTGAACCACGCCAACCGAGTCCATATGCACTCGAAACCCATTATCCGAATGCCCTTGCATTTGAACCACGCCAACCGAGTCCATATGCACTCGAACCCCACTATCCGAATGCCCTTGCACTTGAACCACGCTACATGCAGTGCACGTGACCTTGAACCACGCTAGCTGCAGTGCACGTGACCTTGAACCACGCTAACGCTAGCTGCAGTGCACGTGCACTTGAACCACGCTACCTGCAGTGCACGCGCACTTGAATCACGCTACCTGCAGTGCACGTGCACTTGAACCGTTCATCATGTTTGTTAACTAAACAGATGTGCAGTGACGTCACAGTGCGACGTGACGTCATGCCTTTGATGCCGCTAGGTTAGATATTTGAATAAGCAATTTCCAATCAATTCGTTAGAGAAGTCTTTCAAGGTCAATTTCCCCAGCTTAGACTACTTGTCAACTACTGGCTCCGTTGAGAGCCTCAGCCAATGAACTCACAGCTGAAATGTTCGTTGAATTCAGTTGCCTTTATAGTTATTGTATACACGTTTAGTTCTACTAATAGTATGAAACAAGTTAGCATTAATAGATTATTTACAGCTTGTGGCAGAAGTGTGCAGCAAAACTGGAATTAAATAATCGTGAAAACATATTATTACTTTAAACTGAAACGTTACAGAATAATATACTAAATATAATCAGTATTTTACTAATCTTACATTCGATTTGATGTAGTCTGCTACTTGTACATTCTACCGACGATGAGAAAATGGTTGGATACAATGTCCCGAAAAATAAATAATTGAAGACGGCATATAATTAGATCAAAGACATCTAGAGTCATGTCGTTTTTGATCAAATGATACAGCTGTTTAAAAAAATCACAAACGTTTATTTTTGAAATTTATTATTCGTGTATTAACTTTACAAAAAGAACATTTTCATGCAGTATTTATCTATATATCGGCCGGTGGTTAAATTAAAATAATTATTTATTCAGAAATCTTATCAACATAGATTAATGCCGTGCAATAAGTGTGCTAGCTGTTGTAAATATTCAAATATCCGTCACAAATATGCAAATATTGACACATATTTGTAACCGGTCTGTGTAAATCTCTCAATGCAATGTTTCTCCGCTATAAGTTTGCTGCTTGTAGAAACGTTAGAATATCGTCACTATGAGAAGAACAAGTGCCGAGTGTGTTCTACGGCTGTAAATAGTACTTCAATATTGTCAATACTTATTGTTATGCACGTTATATCATACTGTGTGTGCTGCTGGTTTTATACACGATATTAGATTTACAATTCCATATTATAACTCTGTAGTGTGCGTGTAACGTCTGTTGTGTCCTAACGAGTATCAGTAAAGTGAACGAGAGAAAGGCAGTCTGTAACTGCAACTACTATAGGCATAGCAGTCATGACCATCATCATAAACTGATTATAACTGACAAAATTGAAGCTGGATAAAGAGAACTTAGTCTTGTAAGAAAAACAAGATCTTGTAATAAAAAAAAATTAATTGTACAAAAAATTAAAATATCTCATTCTGAAAAAATAATTCTAATATATAGCATGCACTTGCATTACAAGAAAAACACAGTACAGCGAAGTACAGTAAAATACAGTAAATCATGGCACACATAGTTATGTCCAAAATGCCCTTCTTCACAGATAAATTGACATGGAAATTGGCAAATGTTTCAGAAAAGTTACAACATTTTAATATCAACTTACACACTACATACATGTACATTAAATACTAGCGAAAAACATAAAACCTCAAAACAAGAGGATAAAAGTCCACGGTTTCCATAGTAAAACGATTTATGCAGCATAGTTCGCCAGCCGATAGTTTGTATATAGACACAAATGTATTAAAATCATAATTCACAAATACCTGCAATATCGTGAAAATGTATTTATGCTTTGTAAAAATTGTTTTGTAAATGAATCATTTATTTACAAAACAATTTGTACGAACCATATATTCATTCAGAGACAACAATAACCATTGCAATGATAAAGATTTCTGATAACTGACTAATGCTGTATTCAGAGTTCCTAACTTTAATCCAACTGAAAATATACAAACTTTTGGAAGATGTATCATAGGAATGTTTTAAACAGCAAGTAAAACACGAGTTCATCAAGTCATTAAGTTATGTACATTTATACCAATCTAACTAAACCTTAGATGCTATCAAAAAATGCGTTAAACAAAATAGATACTATTAGTCAATTAAAATAAAAACAGTCGGTCTGATCACAGATTGAATGGCCATTGGCCACGTCAACTATTCCGGTCATTATCGTTCGATAGCACGAAGTAAGCATTATATGTATGAATTACGCATAGAGTAACATAAGTAGGCTTGACAAATGAAATTCATAATAAAAGATGAGTGCATAATTCCAGAAAAGATGAAAAGAAGAATTAAACTAAACCACGGCCGCTAGCGGTCCTCGATATGTACAAAATAGGTGGACCAATTTCTTTGCATCACAAGGCCCACAGTGTGAATATTTTCAATAAGCAGGGCGAGTAGAAAAAAAGGGAACCCCTAGCGAAATTTGAATAATTCAATAGCTAGTTAATATGTTGTTACCAAATTTTACACAATTAAGTAGGGATCAATTTGACACATATCTGGCAAATTGTATTTAAAAATTTGTTAGTTTGGAGATGTGTAACATTTCTTTTTTATTGATGGCCCTGAAAACGACCGTTTTAAATGCTAGCGCTAAGTGTTGCGAGAGTGTTCGAAGTGTCCACCATCAGATCTGACACATGCCTGGACCCTTTTCCTGAACTCAAGAACTGTCTTCTGGATGAACTCTTGTGACAGGCTGTCCCAAATCTGTTGCAGCACGATATTCAGTTCAGCTGTGGTATTTGGCTTCGGCGAGCGCTTGTCATACTTGTCCAGCATAACTCCCCATACACAGAAATCCAGTGGATTGAGATCTGGTGAATTCAGCGGCCATTCGTCCTCGTTGACAAATTTAGGACAATGGTGCTCCAGCCAGTCCTGCGTTTGCTTTGAAGTGTGAGCCGGTGCACCATCCTGCTGAAACAGGAAGTACTTAGTCGTCATGCATGAGTTGGCGGCATTCATCAATCACTCGAGGCAGCAGCTGCTCAATATAATAACTGCTGTTCACCTTCACCTTCTCAGGAACGAAATGCAGTCGACCCTTCCCCATGAAGCAGATTCCTGGAGACACCATTACGCTGTGTGAGAACTTGATCGCAGTCTGATCAGACGACGAGAAGTGACGTTCTTCTTTCCAACTTACTAAAATCGACATCTGGTACCGTCTGTCATAGGAGGATCGAGATAAAACATTTTCTCGTCAGTGAAGAACATTCGTTTCACTTTTTGGCTCCCTACGGATACTGTGGTTGTGGCTGCGCGAAGGACACTGTGGTGATACTGTTGAATATTCCTGTGTTGACTTTTAAAAATGACGATTTTTGCTAAAAACTATATAATTTTGTGATGGGTTGTAATTTTTAGATAAAATTTGGCAGTTATGTGTCAAATTGATGTCTACTTATGTGTGTAAAATTTGGTAACAAAATATTTACTGGCTATTGAATTATTCAAATTTCGCTAGGGGCTACTTTTTTTCTACTCACCCTGTAGATATTGAAACAATATGTTTCGACATAAAAATAACCGAGATCGTTGACTAACCAGAACGCAGTTCCATAGGCGTAACTCACGGGGGGACAGGGGGGACGGTCCCCCCAACTTTTTGGATGGGGGGACAGAGTATCTAATATCCCCCCCAACTTTTTGGTTGCGTCCCCTCCATTTTGGGGGGACAAGCTGCAATGGGCAGGTCAAATAACTTACGGGTTACTAAATGTTTAAAAAAAATTCGCTCTCTTCGCTCGCGAAATGTGATATATACCGCAAACAAATAAACGTGCATCGGTGCAAGGCAAGGCGAAAAAGTTAACTGTAACAGGGCGGTCTTAAATTTTTGACGTCAAGGCCAACGACAACATCACTGACAATAAACTAATTGCACAGGTGAGTGAGAGGAGCCCGTCGCCCCGGGGCCCCTGCTAACATTTGTTTAATGTGGGCCCCTCGCAAAGGGGCCGTGATGTAGTCAAGGCATTTTTCTCAAGGCAAGGCATGCATCCTTAAAAATGCCTTGCTAAGGCAAGGCATTTTTGAAATTGCTTAAGGCAAGGCCAAGGCATTATAATTTCATCGTACCTCAAGGCAAGCCATTTTTCCACGGCCAAGGCAAGGCACTTGTTCCATGGCCAAAACCAGGCAAGGCATTTTTTCAAAGCTGAGGCAAGGCATGGATTTTTGACAGGGTCAAATGAGGTGAGACATTCTTTTTAAGGTTAACCATCATTCTTTAAATTGAATTTGCACAATATTGTGCTAGATATAGTTTTTACCTTATTTTTATTTTATTTTTTAATTTAGGCATTTTTAATGCATGCCAGTACATACATAACTAGAAATAGTTAAGGCAATTTTCTCAATGCCAATTAGGCAAGGTAAGGCACTTTTTCCAAGGCCAAGGCAAGACATTTTTTCAAGGCCAATGAAAAGGCAATGCATTTTTTCCTAGGCCAAGGTAGCGCATGGCATTTGTTCCAAGGCCAAGACAAGGCAAGGCATTTGGAAAATGGTCAAGGCAAGGAAAGACAAGGCAGTGAAGTGCCTCAAGGTAGCCTTGAGGCAAGGTATCAAGGCCAATTAGGACTACATCACTGCTAAGGGGTCGCCTTTTTTGCCTTGTTGATATAAAAAAGTTGTCCCCCCAGTGGAGGGGACCGCCTTTTTTTGGTCCCCCCCTAATGGGAGGACCAATTTTTTTTTCGCTCGCTCCGCTCGCGAAATACGTCCCCCGTCCCCCCCCCAACTTCTGACTCAGAGTTACGTCACTGCGCAGTTCACTATATTCTAGCTTAAATGTTGTTGAAATTAAGTTTCTAGATTAAGGTCCGCGATTTAAGGCTTATTGTGCCAATATCAGTATTGATAATATATAATTAGATTGGGTTAATGAAGCTAAGTATTACATAGGTGTGTTTTTCAAAGCTGTCAAATCTCCACGGTGGAAATGACACGAAACAAGCAAAAAGCATGCTGCCACTAATCGAGCTTTTAGCGTCCTACAGGGAGCTAACCCCGGAACCCGAGTAACTCGAGGGAGAGTAACCCGTCAGTTAGTAACACTGTCATTGTTAGTAACATTGTCATTAGTAACATTGTCATTCGACAGTAACACTGTCATTGGACATGGTCGCAGTGCATTGCTTTTCAATCTTCTACGGCCTAGCTGCTTTATGCTTATCGTTATGCTCTGTATACGTTAGGCCTTTGAGAATTCACATAGAATTTGACAGTTTGGGCTGTAAATACGGTCTTAACCCAAACGACTCAACTTACAAGATAAAATTTACAATATATATTTTGCTAGGCTTTTGCTTTAGCATTTTCATACTATTTTCGTTTGGCATTGACTGCTTGTTAGCTGTTTGTTGCAATTTCGTGTTTATATCTATATATTTTTATTTTTATTTCTTTTGGTTTGTAACTTACATGTATTCATTTGAACTTTGTGACTGTCTTGTTTTGAAAGCAAAATAAAGTTTATATGTTAATGCATCATACCTTTTTATTGTCGACTACGGACTAGATTTGGTATAGATCAAAGAATGGTATAGATGTAACAAATCGATCCAATTAAAAATTTCAAATTCAAGATAAGTGATTGTCAGCGAAGTTAGGAGGCAAAACAACAATATACGCAAGAATGTGATTTAAAAAGTGTGTGTTACGATAATTGAAAGATAGAGTATGCAATAACCTTACACGGTGGCTTGCTCAATTTTAACAATTGCCCAACTGTTGAAACTGAGCACTCCTGTTTCAATCGTTGCTTTAGATTTATTGACAACTCCTTATTATACAGGTTTCATCCGGGATGTAGGAGTAGGACAACATGCCACATATAATTAGATAATGATATAGTAAATTGATAACGAGATAAAAACTTCAATGTAACCAACAATAACTTTAATCCTAAACCAAGCAAACTCCTAATCATATCCATAGAGTTTTGAACTAATAGAATTAGATTTAGAACATGTCAATACAAATATATTATTTTGCTGTTTATATCTTTATCATAAGTGCATAATTAATCTACTCCCGAAACCAAATTTTGTTGCTGAATTCTCTGCAATAAAATTAAACTATTAACAGTATCACAGTATGATACAAAATGTTATTAATTACAAACCAACATTATATGCACCATAACTTACAGACACTGATTTGTGCAACAACTAGAATGATTGACAGTAACTTAACAGTTAATGTCTTTGACATTCACAATGTGGCGCCAGCTATTTGTAGTTTAAACGTTAAAGCAATTGTCATTCGCCAGGTGGTGTCATCAATCTATTAGTAGCTATAATTATCACAGCCCACATTCGCAAGGTGGCAGAAGCTACTGGAGTATTAGTATGGAAAGATAAAGATGATGCGATTGCAGCTCGGCATCGAAAGACATTTTCTTCAGCACTGAGCTAGCCACATACTGATCAGTGGCCAATGATGTAATTTGATGGCATAATAACACGAAAAGATGTGATCAAATTCAACATAATTGCAAGAATCAAATCTCAATTCTAATTTTTCATTTAGGGTGACCTATCACACTAAGCTCGAGGGTTTCAAAGACAGAAGATATCATTGAATTAGTTTTCCCTAGTAGTTTTATGCAACGTTAACTAACCGTAGATTTTGCCACTCGTTTTTGTTAGGTTAACACGAAAATTGAATTTTTACAATGCATAACGTAGCAGTTTAATAGCTGTGATATTAGGTTGTTTGAAAAAGCCTTTGATTGAAAAATGGCATTTTATACATACTAAAATTTTCTCCTACATGTGACGCAAGGGTACATTGGCAAGTACGTTTACTCGGCGGGCGCATAGATAACGAAAATATTTGAAGGAATGTTGCATATTTTTGCATATTGTTAGAACTTCATTACTAGAATGCGGTGATGTAGTCAAGGCATTTTTCTCAAGGCCATGGCCGTAAATCTGTTTCCGGTGATGGGGGGGACATAAGTTTTGGCGAGCGGAGCAAGCCGAAAAATTTTTTTCATGTCCCCTCCATCTTTCAGTGTGTCCCCCCCACTTTGGGGGGGACACGCACAGAAGTGGGGGGGACATGATATTTTTCATGTCAAAAATAATAAATATAAC
>JAQFYQ010001522.1:0-13159 GCA_034694885.1 Buchholzia appendiculata | reverse complement strand
CTTTCGCAGGTCCCTTCCCAGACTTGGGACTGGACGCAACAGGTCTCACCATGAGTGCGGACTCTTGGTCACAGAAACCCGCCACGGCGGAGTTTTTAATTATTTATTATCTTTTGGATTTTCTCAAATGTTATATTGGCTACAATTTAGCAATAATTGTGGTGTTGTTAATAAAATAAATAAAGATACTATTACCTTTTATTATTTTACTAACAATGTCATAATTATAATATAGTTAAGCATTCTTCTCATGATAATCATCACCTTACATCATTGTTACGCTGTGGATATATTTCTATATTGATTATTATACTTTGTCTTGTTATTGTTTATGATTTTTTATGATTGCCCTGATGCAATGATAGCTGCAGTATGACTGCATAACAACACAGACTGATATCTGACCAGAAGTTTAAAAGTTAAACATCTATAAATGTTTAAATATGATGTTTAGATTGCAGATCTGTTTCAAAATGACAAGGTGTAAAAATTAATTGATATTTAAATGCAGGATAAGGCAAGGATATATATAGATGTATCTGATATATGGTGGATTTCAGTTTTAGATAGACACTCATATTGCCAAGTAGGTCTTCAGTCTTTCAGTTGTCTATTCTGATTTCAGTTTTGAAACAGACTGAAACTACCATCAGTTGATAATCAGTCATGTTGACTAACTGTACTTGCGTAAAACTTTATCTTCTTGTTGTGACTGCACAGGGCCAGCACGGTTGGTCGTTCATATTCGCCTGGATGTGTGGTATGATCATTGACCGCATATACGATGTCTTCCTGGGAATATACATCCTCATCTGGATAGGCGGTCATCGTTTTGATGTAAGTATATTGTCAGCTTTGAGTGCAGCATGTTTTTTAAATGATGCATGGTAGCTTTAATAACCATTAGCAATGCACAAATTTAATTGCTTTGTATTGTGTAATGGTTAAATTAAGTATAGCTGATCATGGATCAAAATATTACGGGCATGTTGTCTTTAATGATTAAAAACTGTGAAAAAGACTTCTGTTGCCGTTTTTTTTGGTCCTCAATATTGGTTATAATTAGTTTTGGTCAACCTTTGGTCTTTGGTGGTTTACTTCTGTTAATCGTAGTAATTAATTGGATGATGCCAAACTGAACTAAACCAATCTGAGCGTTGCTAATGGTTACCGATGCTGGTTCTCGTAGGGGAAAGCACTCGGTACTTCCGAATACTATGCATAGTGTCTCGTTATGAATACTGAGTTATACATTATGACAGTAGAACCAGACAATAACAATGGGTTGAAAGCATGTCATTTTGAAGAAAAAATTGAATTCATACGTTCGGCCAACGCGTTTTTATAGGCCGGACCTATGATTTACATCCAAATTATAGGTTCTTATAATTTTAATTATTAATATTTTAAATTTTGTTAATTTTAATTTTATTTTTAATTATTAATAATTTCTTATAATTTTAATTTTAGTGGACAATAGACATGTGTGTCAGAATGACATTTATAACTTGTATGACCGCTAGTAGTATATAGTTAGTTACCGGTACCGCTGTACGGGGTTTTGATAACTAACCAGTAATTCGAGAGCTTCATCAGAAAAACATGATTAGAATTTGAAAATTTGGCAACACTGAAGTTTTCAATGCAAGTGATGCAGTATTGCTATACATTTGTAAGTATATTCTATATGTGTCAGGTTTGTTTGTGTGGATGCATGTCTGTGTGTATATATGTGTGTTCGGGTGTATATTATATATCCTGTTAATAGTTAATACTTAAATTGATTGCAGACTTGTCTATAGTTATCTAAAAATATTTAATTTAATAAATCACGAAAAAATCATAAATTTGTAAAGAAACATTTACCGCATAATCTGCATGAACATTTTTTGCATAACACAGTAATTATTAGTATAAATCTAGATATGCAATGCTGTAAGAAGCTGCCGTAAGAAAAGAAATAATTGTCTTTTATATATGAATCTTAAGCTCGGCAGATAATGATCGTATTACAGAAAATATTAATATAAATTATTTGCAATTATTTGTGTACTTGCGTGCCTTGGATATTAATGGTCGTGTTCTGAGCTAAACTGATGAACATTGTGTTTTTGTGTTGCAGGATGTCGTGTACGTAATTCCTGAGTGCATAGTAGTCGCAATCTACTGGCTTCTCAATTCTTTTATCTTAGTAAGTGAAATCAATGTTATGTTTAATTTAATTTTGAATATTGTATAATTATTGTCTGTCAAAAATATGCGACCAATTCTAAATAAACTTGCAGATATTAATTCCAGAAATTACGTTTGATGGCAACAAATTTTTTTAATGTTGTTGGGTGTGAGATGTATATAAATTAGCGGGTTATTCGTGAGGTTCGCAATGGCAAAGTTAATATGCTTGTTAATGATTTTCGTGATGAGATATTTTTAGCAGACCCTCTGCAGGAGATAATGTTATGTGTCGCTGTAATTTTCTATCTAAATAAATATGTAACAACTTTTTTATTTACAGACAACTTTTGATGGTACATGACTGGTGTTATTCTAATTTGTTTCAATGCAGACCTGTTATGAAAATGTGTACAGAAGAACTCGGTTATTAAATAATTATAATCCATCTTTGAAGTTCTTTCATCGAGGTCACATTACTTGGTTTCTCTCTACATAAGTGGTGCCAGACATTTTTACTTAGGGGACTTTGAAATTTTTATTTTGGGGCACGGGGAGTGGGTAGCGGAGAACCAAAAAGTTTGTTATGAGCAGGTGGGCAGAGAGAACCCAAAGTTTTGTTATGGCTGATCCAAGAAATTTTGCATTTCAGGTAGCAGGGTCTAAGCTAAAAAAATTGTACGAGCATGGGGGTAGGGGCGGATCAATAGATTCGCTTCTGGGAATAAAATGGGGTTTTGTCCCCCCAGACTACTCGTCAGTGTATTTCTTACTTAGTAATATCATAAATGGCGACCAGCTAAATATGTTTCACTCGTATAGCCAACATCTTTCACATTGCATGAAAACATTCATGTATACGTTACAATGCCACAATTAATTCACTATTAGTAGCAATGCTTCTATGTAATTTTTTTACAGCTGTAGAAACGAATATTATTTGAAATAATTTTAATCACTTGCTTTGTTTAATTTTGTTCTTAATGTGTTAGGTTTATATATAACAACACAATACAAAACTTGATAACACGCACAGGTTTCAAAAACAAGAGCTGAATCATAAGCGTGGGGTATATTTCGAGTTCACTGTTGCAGTTCGATGCTTGTGGGATATGTAAATAAATACTATTACTTCTGCTTTAGTTTTTATGTTGCTCGATCCTGTCTAGATATAAATTGATACACATGACTATTCTCGAGTTTCTATGTAGCTATATTATATATCTATGCAGCTGACCTGTATCTGTCCTGCCTTTGTTTCTTCAGATAGCTGCTTTGATCTGTGTCATGTCCTACTGGCAAGAACTCATGGACGATATCTATGGCGTGGAGAGGCGTACGAAATACTACAGCAAGATGTCTAACATCCGGTCGGCGGCCATGACGGGTCTTGCGACACCGTTCCGCAGCGTGTATGGGTCGAGGTCGACCATCATGATGTCCCAAGGGTCGTTGAACCCGGCCTACGTACACAAGTACTAAGTCGCTGGGTGCAGCCCCCTCCCACCCCCGCGTGGTGCACAAATATCGGAGTCATTTTGCATGTTTTCGCAAAGATAGAAGTCGTAACGCCTGCCCGTAATTATACTGTAGACATTTGCAAATAATTGTGTTCCGCTTTTCGTGTGAAGCAGATCATGAAATGTTTTAAATTGTTGTGTTTCTTGTTAGCTTAGTTTGGGCAATAAAAGATATGCAAACAGTTTTTTTGTGAGGGAAAGGTGTGAGAATTTGTTAGAGCTATTTATAAGGTTATGAGGAGCTGTTCATGACTGTGTAATTATAGAAATTTTGAGCCATATTGGTCCTTTCACTTCGTGCTAATATTTCTCACTTTATTGTTTTGATGGCTGTGTCACAGTCTTGGTAGCCATTTACATTGCTCTTTTCTCAATCAACATATTGTGCCGTTAGTTGCATCGATCGGTCAGTATTCACTCGCACGTTAATAGCTGATTGTACAGCCATCTCTGAAAGGCTGTATTGATTACCACATGCTACAGAGGCATCCTCTGTGGCCTTTTAGCATCAGTTGCGACCCTTTGTGTTTCGCAATTCCTTCTAAAGTCAGTCCAGCTATTCCAAAATTTTTGCTTCTATATTGCTGGGCGAACGGAGTATTTCCATTGGTTGCTAAAACTGTGACTAGGTTGTGAAAACGGCACAACACTCATCTACATATATTACTATAATACAGTGCTACAATTGTATTCCTAACTCCCCAGTGAATCGAATAAATCTGTTGTTAAAGCTTATCGCAGATATTTTTGTTCGCTGACTATGGGTCATATTTGCAAGTGCATTTAGTTCTATAAATGTCTTTTTATTGATTTTATTAATATTGAAGAAACACGTCCTTGTATGTGAAATTCCATTGCTAATTTAATTTCCAGCTAGCTTGTGTGACACTATGGATATTTTTGTTCTATTTTATGCTATTTTCTTGATGACCGTTTGTGGCACTTTCTGCTGAGAGGTTTCTGTTCACTGCTTATCCTCATAATAGTGTTAGTATCTCCGTATACTTAGTTTTTATACCTATCCTATGAATGTGCTCGGCTCATACAACTGTGCTTGTTCTCGTTTTTATGGTAGATTATTGAACGAATCTCGATGATATTTATAGTATATGTATTGTATAGACTATACGTGCTGTTACAAACAAATGAATGCATTTATGTTCAATGAATACTCATATGTGTGAAGGAATGGTTTTATTATTCATTCCTCTGATCTGTAATATACAATATATATATGCTTATGTTTTTTATTAGAATTGTGCAGGACTGTTGCAAGACTAATTGAGTTTTGTTTTAGTTATTTAATGTCTCTACTGTTTACTCATACTGTGTAATAATAACACGATGTACTCTTTAATATTCAGATCTAATATGGAAGTTGGAATGTTGAAAAAATCCATGACAGTTTATTTGTTCATTGTACGATATTGGCCAGTGCAAAGGAATCTGTTCAAATGGTTACAAGCGATTGGAACTTGATAGATTGAAGCCTGGTACTGGAAAGAAAAGCTATCTTCTGTACAAATCGTAGCTGAGTGATAAGATTTTATGTTGAATCTCATTTCTGATCTATCGTATGTTTTTATTATAATAGTTTGTGCAACTGATTTGTGCAATGTGTATGTTGTGTTTAACTTGTGGCAATTGTGTGTACATTAGAGGAAATACGTGTGTACACCATGGGAGTAAATCTGTGGTTTTCTAGGGACACTTAACCAACTTGCTGTATGTTGATGGATTGCTTTATACATGCAGCAAATGGTTAAAATGTATTTTTTTAAAGGAAATTTATTTACCTCTTTTAACTTCAGCACGTTAATTTTTAACGTCATATTTTTTTGCAAAATCAGACATTTTGAAAGAAATTAACCCTGAAAATATCATGAAATTAGACTGCCTGGATTATTTGTTTATAATTGTGCGCAGCGGATTGTAATACCGTTTTTCAATGTGTTTATGCATTTTTATGTAATTGTGTTGACGCGTTTTGATCCCCAATTATAGATACATTAGACTGGCATGTTGAAAGTTTTGTGGCTAGCAGCATGATTTCTTGCTGTTCTATCTACATATCTATTATTCAATCTTTTTTACTTATTTATGTTTATTTGCTACTTTAGTGCTGTCCTCTATGTTTGTGTGTTAAATGCTTTAAGTTGGTTTTTGGTTATTTTTGTATTGCAATATTTAATCTTAATTTTCATGTACATTATACTATGTGCACTATTGCTAGAAAACTTGCCATATTCTTCATAATAAAAATACATGTGGGAATAATTGCAATCTTATTTTTAATCAATTTTATTCTTAATCTATTAATCAGTCTACTTTTTAATTATTTAAGAATACATTTATAAAGATGTATTGAGAAAAGGGAGTGTGGTATAAGTGAGATGCACGAATTGGCTCAGACAGATAAGGCAACAATTGAGAGATGTGAGGAAATGATAGAACCCATGATACATTTAAAACTGTTTGATAGATTTGATGAACATCTGCTATGTTAACTATTAGGTTAACTATTACGTTAACTATCATATTAACTATCATGTCTAAGCTCATAATTTAATACTCGTAATATTGTTAAGACAACGAGATTATATTGATATTATATATAATATATTTATTGAATTTTTTAATGAAGTTGCGTAATTGTCCTATTTTCATATCTAACATTTCTGTTATTGTCATATCTAACAATTCTGTTCTTGCATCTGTTTTTCTCTATGTTTTTTTATCTACACGAAGTTCAGTGTGTGTTCTAGCTTTGTCTCGTGGTACTAGAAACGGAATGGTCAACGTGTATGAATTACACTCTAGCAGTTGCATGATCTGAATTATACTTAGATTATAATAATTGTTACTTTATTGTATTGAGACGAACAGTTTCTTGGTCATTAACGAATAATTTCTTCATCGTCATCGTTACCCATATGGCCGTTGTTGACGATAGTACGCCATGCCGTGGTTCTAGGTCATGTGTCGAAGATAGTATGAAGGCCGTTGCTCTGGGTCGTGTGTGTTGTTCATTTGCCCAAAGCACTGATCTTATTTATCTACGATCACTTCCACTGCAGATTCTTGCCAATGATGTAGTTGTTGCATTCTGCTGAGTATCTTCTCCAATTTGTTCTCTTACGTGCATAGGCACTAACATTGTAATGGTGTATTCTTTATGATTAATAGTCTAGTAGGGAGATTAGAACCCGGTGTCGCGGCAACCTTTCATCTGGAAGACTCGACGTAATTTACATAATCTAGTAAAAATCTTGTGTACAGCATCGATATCTGTGCGCGATTGCTTTAGACCTTCCTTTAGTGCAGTAGTTGAACACTAGCCTCGAGAACAAAAGGTTGTAGGATGGTTTTCCACTTGAAGCTGAGTTATCGGTCGCACAATTTGCCTTATTTGTGTGCACACTACCGCCCCTTACCAAGCAGTATAAGTTGGTACTACCTGTATAAGTGTAGAGTAAACTAACGTATTTACCCATGACACTGGCCCCGGTTAGGTGAACCTCTCGCTACGTCTGGCTGAGGGCTGTGCAGGGAAATCAGCGCTCGGCCACCTTCTATCTAGAACATTCCATTTATTTAACTTTTGTCTTTTAAACATTGTTATTATTGTACATTGTTATGATTAGTTATAATCTCCTCACTGTTGATGAGTCACTGAGTGGTGACCTTTGTTTCTGTGACGGTGGCTGTGGACCGGGTGAGATAGTTTGACGCATGTAACGAAGTACACCTTGTGTGGTGGCTACGACGTCCAGATGGCGCGCTGGTTTCTTGCAGGCAGACATTTAGGTTCAGTTTATTCCTCTTCACGTGTTCCATTTAAGGACGTTTTGTAACTTGAAGCTGTTATAAATATTTTCAGTATATGCTATAAATTCTTGAATGTACATTCATGATCATCAACTAAGTTGTTTTGTCTTGTTTAATCTGTAATATTGTGAATCCAAATTGGTAATCAACTTCATTGATCACCCATTCAGTGTGATGAGGATGATCAACTTCAATAAATCATTGGCTACGATGTCAACAATATGTTGCCGATCACACAGATATGAGGATCAATACGATTCAAAATAGTAGTAATTCTCTCATTGCTGTTGATCAACTTTGTAGTGGGCTGTGACCCCGTGCTGTGAGCTGTGACCCCGTTCTGTGAGCTGTGACCCCGTTCTGTGAGCTGTGACCCCGTGCTGTGAGCTGTGATCCCGTGCTGTGAGATGTGACCCCGTGTATTGGGCTGTGACCCCGTGCTGTTAAGAACATTGATGGCGTCTTGCCATTATTTACACGAAAGATGATCACTAAATGATGATGATTTTTATGATGACGATGATGATGATACGTTCTACTGATCACCGTGAGTATGCTTGTCTGAGACGACGAAGACACAGGGGCCTCTATCCCAAGGGGGGGAGACAAGGGCGGGGGGGGAATAGAGCGGCCGCACCAAGTTTGAGCTGGGGGGAGGAAGGTTTACACTAGAGAGAATCAATGGCCAGGGGGTTTACAGCTGAAAATTGTGTTTAGCCACCCTTAGGGGGATAGAGGTCCCTGAACATGTGTGCTTTCTCTATTTATCAGACATGACCTTTTTGTGTTCTGCAACTGTACTCGAGTAGGCAATATTCAATAGATCAGAAATAATATGCCATTTATTGCTCATTCTATTGTGCTGCATCGGACTTGAACCGCGCACCCAGATATTTCCTTTCTGGCTGTGTTTTTTTTTACCTCTGCCCGAGTAGGCAATAATTCAATGGATCAGAAATAACAGTTGTTCTGGGTGCTAACCTGTTCGTTTGACATTAAATCATATCCATACATTTCATTTCTGACAGAGTTTCTTTCTCTTAAGTCTCCAGATTGGTCATGCCATCTCGGTTAAATCTGTCTCCATCCACGCAATTTTCTCCACAAATTTCCTCCTCCCACGTAACTAATAACAATGCTTGACCTTAAATCATTTAATCTTACTGAAGCTCCATAAGTGCTGCATCAAATGAACAATTTACTTAAGTGAAACTAATGCGAATTAAATGCCGTTTTGTGGGAACCACAGAACAAGCTTCTGCCATCCCACGCCTCTGATTCAACGCTGTTATTTGAAATTTGAGCGTGTTATAAATTAATGTAATAATAATTATTATAATCCCACGACATATGTTGGAATATGAGAATTAGATTTTGCTATCGGTTATTGAATGATATATAGTTGCACAAAGTTCCCGATGCGAATACATTGATTATCACGAGAGTAACTCGTAATCATGATAAACGAGCGTCATAAATATACAGGACCGTAGCCAGGATTTCACGTGAAGGGGGACTTCATCACAAAAATCTTGATGTTTTTTTAGGTTAAATGTTTATCTACCTTTGTTAAAATTTCGCCACAAAATAAACTTATAAGAAAACAATATTTTTTTGGAGGGGGGTGGTTAATCCCCTCCCTCTTAAATGCGGCCATTATAATCGTCACTCGAAATGTTTGTTTTTCGTAAGCATTGAGTGCCATATGAAGTCCACCATTCAATAGCGATACAGTCGGCCTTATTCAGTGCTGTAATACCCGTCTGAAAACAGATAAAATTAATTAACTATAATGGACAATGTGACATGGTTTGAGATACAATACATTCACGCAAATCAATGCCGCTGTCCATCTTGTAAGACAGGACTTGCCCAGTGCTCGAATTACGGGGGGGGGGCGAACCCCTATACTTACTCCAGAGGCCCCCTACTTATTGCGAAAACGTGCTTTGGGCCCCCCCTACAGACCTGTAGCCAGAATTTCGCCCGTGGGAGGGCCATGATCACTGGTGCTGGGGCCAGTTTTTTTCCAGCTTTCCAGGAACTGGTGGGGGGCCTGGGGTCAACGCTTTTGTGGGGGGCCAGAGCGTTTGGTGCGGGAGTCTTGGCCTCCCCGGCCCCCGTGCTGGCTACGGGCCTGCCCCCCTACTTCTTTACTTTTGTCCGTCGCTACCCCACCCCGCTCGTCAGAAAATGTTGGGATCCCCCTATTTATCGTTTTTAAGTAATTCTCGAGTAAGATCCCGTTTTTAAGTAATTCGAGCACTGGACTTGCCCATGGACCTTGCTCTGTGCTAAAGGGGTTTAGTAGTGACCAGTGACGTCGTGAAAGAGGACACTAGCAATAACGGTGACGTCAGGAGTTAGCGAAATATTGATTCGATTATACATAAACAGAAAAGCATAGTATAATTTGGTGGTAAGATATCGGTATCATGTAACTAGAAATAATTGTATAAATATGCTTCAACTGAAAAATCTGTGATGTGTTTTTTTATTTTGGTTGTATTCGTTTTCAAGTTGGCCATGACAGGATGAAAGATAAACAGTTTTGTGGTGCCTGCCTGAAGTGCCAAAAGCTTATAATTCTACGTCAGTCTTACTCTGTAATTTAAAATGAGCTTAAAGCACAAACGTGATACCGATATAATTCGTGATTCGATACCGCCGGACTCGATATGATTCGTGATTCGATACCGCCGGATTCGATATGATTCGACGTGATCCGTCCCGCCGGTGTTCACAGGGGTTAAATATCACTGAATGTACTGAAACGTTCCATCGAGCAACATGTGAGCCGATGTGACGCAGCGACTTCAAATTGATCACCCGCACCATGCGTCATATATTCATAACCTATTATAATTTATTTTTGTTTTCACTCTGCGCAGTGTAGTAGAACATCATCATAAGGTGCAACAAATAAAAGAAGAACTGTGCATGCATACGAGTAATAGGGATATTAAATTCAAAGTCAAGCAACTGTCAGATAATCAACTCATCAAAATAATTATATAGGCTGACACTGTTTAACCACACTTTTAATCAAATGTTTTGAATATTTTCATGAATTGTGCATAAGCATTATCAAAACCATTTAAAATGCTTTTAGACCAGCCAATGCTTTCTGATGCATAAAAAATATTAATTATTTCTTTCTTTCTTTGTTTAAAACTGACAGGCAACCACGACCTTCAAGTGTACCCATGCAATAATATCAGTCAATTTTTTGGTTATCCAAACCGGAGGCAACTGATGATGCCCACGCATACGATAAAACAATAAACGCATTAAATTAGTAGTTTTAGCCCAACATTACATATTTTGAAGTGAACAAATCAACAAAATGCGGTCGGATGTCCTTCCTAAAGCGAAACATACAGAAGAGTAATTTGACTTTGACTTCAATAGAACTGCACTCGATGACTTGTTAGATACACGTGTGACATAACTTTGGCGATGTGAACGTTGTAAGGCTGTGAAACCCTAGATCTCGAACTTTATCCGTTTAGTGTGCAACAAGTCAAAGCAAGCATGTTTTTTTTCACCAATGCACATTGCTTGCTGGAGTTCGGTATACTATAGTGGGTCACCCAACTAGTTTATAATTATAAACTATGAATAGATAGTGTAATTATCACTTGATGATCATAAAACGATGATGAACGCAATGATGCGTGCATGATCAAGCATCCTTCAATACATCGCTCACTATGTGGCACAATTGCAATGCCTGTTTATTGATGATGCTTCTATGTTCACAGGCGAAAATGATGTGGCACAAGTAGCAGGTTCGTGGCCTTAAAGTCTACTCAAATTATCTATTATCTTAACCGTGATCATTCAGAACAAATGAACACATTTCCCTTAGAATCCTCAGTGGATTTGGCTAAGAAGCTAGTAGAATGACTTGGATGACTAAAATGTCATATTCATATGACATCTCAGTAAAAAAACAGTCTTTAAAAGGCGGTCAAACACAGTCGCGGCATACCAATGACACAGGTGGCGCATCTTGAAGCAATTATGACGGTATCATGTACAAGGAGATAATGAAATCGTAACTCAATGAGTCGGTGTGGCACCTCTTCTAAACTGAACTGTCAGAGTAAAGATGTTTTATTATTGTTGATGCCAATAGTGAAATGTATTGTCAATGGTTATAACTATGCTGTCAATAATAATAATAACAACTTTCTCTAAAATATTGAAGTGGCGCATAACTTATATAGCTCACTGGTTCCATTAGATTTATAAGTGTTGCTTTCATCATCGCCGAGTAAGTAGTCAAAATGTTCAATAATAATGGCAATCATTTTCAATAAACTTCATAGCAAGGCAACTATGCCACTGAGGACTTTAGTGCTAGTAGGACTATAGTGCAGTATTAGTGCTAGTAGGATTATACTGTTCGGTAGATAATTAGAAGTATTTTATGAGGTTGCTGTCAAAGCTTAACTGTGACCTGCCGCCTCATTGATAGTTTATTAGAACCAATAGTGCGGCAAAGCAAGAAATATATTCGGAATCAATTCAATTATTATTTTTAAAGTCTGGCCAGTATTTCTTTGTTTAGTAAACGGTTGCTAGAGAGACGGAGAGAGGAAGAGAGCCAGAGAGAGAGAGAGAGAGAGAGAGAGAGAGAGAGAAAGAAAGAACGAATGAGAAAGAGAGAGAGTGAAATTTGAATAGACAAAAGTATCTGTAAAGAGAAGTAAAGAAAATGATGTCTACGTATTAATAACTTATACTATAAGAACGATAAGAAACAACGGAACAGAGGTTCCACCATCAGGATCAAAAGCACTCTAGAATTTTCAAACTCGTAGAAACAAACAGTACAGATATCTATGGAGAGAAAAACACTCTTCTTCTTTACTATGCAATCTATGCACAGGAGTGCATGTAGGCTATCATGGGTCAGCATGCCTATTCATCGCCAACGTGTTGACAATTCATCCTACAAACAGTCATTGTTCCTGGGCGTCCTTGTACAGTGCCTAATTTATTGACTAGTAATGACGGAACAAGGTACCACGTCGAGTTTTAGCCGATGATTGATGACAGGACTTTGTGTGTGTAATTGTTCTTTGTCTCTCTGCGGTGATTAGTAACAGAACAATAATAAATAATTACCCATGTCACGTGATCAAGCGTTCAGTTTGTGTTCCGGGTCGCCAGTTAAGAGTTCCCGTGAAATAACGCCCACCATAGACCTTGCATTGTGACTGGCCTACTTTGTCATATAATTTTCTTCCAAAAATAGCTACAATATTATTTATGAGCATATTTCTGTAATTGAGGTCGAGCTGTAATTTATATCGCACAAATAGGGCACACTGGGGTGGCATATAATTTGACCTGTTTACCTAGCACATCAGCTCCGGTTATGTGCACCTTCACTACGCCAGTCTGACGGCTGTGGTGGAAATCAGCAATTGACAATCTTCCATCTGGAAAACGTCAACTGCCTTACCTTCTACTTTAGAAGATTATTCATTCTTATTTTTCTAACCATTGATATCATTTGGACAATAACGTAGAGACTTAATATTATGTCGCAGCCAGGCGCGTATCCAGAAATTACTGATGGAGGGGGACAAATTTCGGAGGCACTGATGAGGGGGTATGGGGGACGA
>JAQFYQ010001521.1:0-13160 GCA_034694885.1 Buchholzia appendiculata | reverse complement strand
GATGATAGTGCTCTGTCCGAAGACAGGTCCTGGCGATGGTTATTTGTCTAACGTATTACTACGCATGACTTAACCACCGACCGACTAGGCCAGATGAGCACAGGTGGGCGGCCAAAGGTCCTTCCCGAACGTAAGACCCATGCCTACAAACTGTTAACAAATATTACAAGTGTAAGTGTATACAGTATTCTTAACCGATCAGAGAGAAGTAGAAGTAACCTTGCTGATCAAGCCAAGGGTTCTGAAGAAGAGAACGAGGTGAGCCATGAAGCGAAGAAGATGAGGGTGAGACTTTATCTCATCATTACAACACCAGTCATTCATTGTCTGAATCAGCCCTGCATGCAAACATATCTCATAGTAATGTACAACAACAATCACATAATAGTATGAATGGCTAGTCAAACCCAACACGTAAATAACTACCACAGCCCAGCTATACAATGTCATACAAATGTAAATCTTTAGTCATTCAATCAGATCAATTCAGTGCAAACAGTACAAACATTCTCTAGACCAACCAAGCTCGTCTAGACTTGGCTCACTGCGTACATGGTCAACTAAGCCGCCAAATATTAAACAAAAACTATTTTCATTTACGGCATTCTGAGATGACATCAGCCACACTTAACTCGTCGACCTGTCCAGCACTACCTCACTTCCAGTTTGTGATCAAAGTTGGTATCTAATCATGATACCTGTGATCACATACTGGACCAACAAAACAGACAGAAAAACAGTGACAATAAAGATTCGGTTCCTACACCTCAGTGGTTACCAATCAATCAGCTACGATTCATCTAGCCTAATTATTTCACACTTCACAACACACAATTAAGGACATCATCATCATCGCTCATTTATAGCCTACTATGTGGTTTCACAAGCACAGGAATCGATTTTAACGATAAAACTAATGACAAAGAAGTCAATAACTTACCTGTGAGATCAGACAGTATGATGAACTTCTGTATTACACAGAACCGTGAACCAGCTTGTCTGCGAATATCCTAACATTTCACACACACACTAAAAATAGATCTTCATTTGTGACAACACTCATAACAACGATAGAAATGATCTCACAAGACCAGAAATATGCCAGCAAAAGTTAGTTGATCAGTCTATTACTTTTAAACATCAACAAAACACTTCGATCTAAGTGCGCTCTGCTACATAAGGCAGATAATGCACTTGACGGGCTCCTGCTAGTTCTCAGAAAACGACTAAATGTTTTGAGATAGAAAAGGTTTCCAACTGTAAAACTTGAATCACATCAAAATTGCACATGACATTTAGATGCGGCAAAAAATTGAGCATGCACATTTCACTCCCGAAGTGATCAAACTTATTTTAGTGCAAAAAATCCAACTTAACGTGCTGGACCTCTTAGGGCTGTGATTCACACAATTTTCCAAAAGTCGCGGCAGATTACAATACTTAGCATTGCAAAAATTTAAGAGCCTAAAATTACAGAAAATAACACTACCCAGCAAATTCACAATGATCTCATGGTGAATATGAGTACTGAGTACCTTACAGCTTTTCCTCAAAATGGCAAGAAGGATTTAGACAACAGCCAGCTCCTCGAAGATTGAGAAAAAATTTAACAAAGTGTCTAAAGCTGATAAAATGTATTCAAGACTGATGGTTGGGGAAATCTAAACCTTGTTTAGTTGCCAATTGACAAATCCAACCCATTTGACACAGAAACGTTCATTGGAAGTAATGATGATGCTCGTGAATAATGATGATGGTGATCTTGATACAGCATGATGAAGATCATGCCCTTCTTTTATTTGCTACTTTAAATTCATGCAGCAGTACAAATTGTAATGAACTATCACTGGTTTGTACGAACCTCTCGTGGACTGGACTCAATCTCAGCAAATATACACTCGTATGTCAATCTATAAAACATGCACACATATACGTACACATACATGCACACTTACACGTCATTGAAACAAGTATAAATGATAGTTACAGACCTATCATAAAAATGAAATTTCAGCCCTACTCAATATTCTGGAGAGTGCCAGCCTGAACGACAAGTGATGACGATGATGAATATAAAATATTCCCTTTCATAATACAAGTGAATCTTGATCAACTTTAGATCATAGACCACAATGATTAGACACGCATGTTCCTTCATGTGTCAGACAAGCCGAGCAATAAGAAGGTTGGTGTCAGGAAGTCTGCCAATCGCAATTCTGGAATTGCAATTCCAGTCACAATCCTGCCACAACTTGTTCCATGTGCAGTTTGGAACATACTGGCCGTCTAACTGTGCTTGAAAACATTCGGCTACCAAGTGTGATTATACTTTCGATCAAGAACACTTAGCAGCATTTATAACCTCAGTATTTATGTAATTAATGTAACAAGCAGTATTTATGTAATTAGACAGCACAGTTAAAACAAAACTAAAGAGATCCAAAGATTGTCGTACGGTTTATCTGAGTAGACATCAGGTAGAGGGACGAGAGGTCGCGGTCCAGTGAACATCATGTGGATGTGGTTCTCAACCTGCTGATCTACATACGAGCGGAAGTAAGCCCACAGGTGATCGTGCCATGACGGGCAGTGAGGCAGAACCTGCTTCAGGTTGCCACTGAGGACTGCGTAGATAGCACGCTCAACCGGGGAAACTTTCTCCTACAACCAATCACAGACGAGCATACATAGCATGCTCTACCAATCACAGACAAGCATACATAGCATGCTCCACCAATCACAGACAAGCATACATAGCATGCTCAACCAATCGCAGACAAGCATACACAGCACGCTCTACCAATCGCAGACAAGCATACACAGCACGCTCCACCAATCGCAGACAAGCATACACAGCACGCTCCACCAATCACAGACAAGCATACACAGCACGCTCCACCAATCGCAGACAAGCATACACAGCATGCTCCACCAATCGCAGACAAGCATACATAACACTCTCCACCAATCACAGACAAGCACACATAGCATGCTCCACGGGGGAAACTTTCTCCTGCAATGAATCCAACAAGCTCAGGTCAGCTACACTTCACCATTGGGTCAGCATCACGAGAATCGAGTCGACAGAAAGTGATTCCTCCACGCCTCTACGTTGAATACAATCATCCCACAGCATTCACAGAGACAAGCTTCCTCATTAGGGTGAGGCCATGTCAGCCCCTCACCTTATAATTTACTATTTCCTGCACTGCAATCATTACGGTACCTACAACATATCACTCTATGGTCTCTGCGTAACGACAAATCCAGCAAGTCAACTGTTCCCAAACAAAGTCTGTCAACAGTGAAAAATAAAGTTAAAATCAGACATCATTAAAACTCCTGAAGAAATGATACTGAAGTATCACAATATAATTAAATCGGGGAACTCTTTTACATCTCCTTACTAGCGTTGTAAACCTAGAGAACAGAGCTGGGAATTAAACACTAATGACTTGAAATCGGTCAAATATTAATTTAACTTACATTTTCCGACAGTCGCCAGCACGTTCTCTTCCAGATGTCTCGGTTTGGATTCCCCTCCACTCTCTGTACCGTACCGCCGGGGCCGAGCTGAGAGACGTTTGGATCGTGGTAGAGACGCCATCCTTCCAGCGTAGCAGCCCTCCACACCTGTCCAATCTTTGTGCAGACCTTGTGAGCCTACAAGCAGTACAGTACCAATGATAACATCAATAATTATCAGTGATGATAGTGCTCTGTCCGAAGACAAGTCCTAGCAATGGTTATTTGTCTTGCGTATTACGCATGACTTTAACCACCGATCCACTAGGCCAGATGAGCACGGGTGGGCGGCCAAAGGTCCTTCCCGTACTCATTATCAGTACCAATGGTGATATTCTGATATATGTGATATGCATGGCATAAAAACAAATCGTTTTAACAGCCATTGATCACATTTTAACAAACCATAGTTTCTACGGTAACTTTTCTTCTCCATCCATTACCAAGCATCCAGAGAATAGAAAGTCTCAAGATTCACTACAATCATCCAGGGCAGTATTTAAGGGGAGGGGGGTTTCGGGCTCAAACTCCGTCCCCCAAAATGACCTTTTTTGGAAAAGGTGGTTAAAAACATTGGGGGAAGTCAAAGGTTGTCAATTTTTTGACTTCAACCCCCCCCCCCCAAATGAAATCCTGGCTACGTTCCTGCAATTAGCAGTTCGAACGCTACAAACATTCAGCATCTACTCTGAGATATGACTATCAATTACACCAAAATATCGCATTCTACATGCCTCATGCTTTGCAGTCCAAACAACGATACCTTTATGCCTACTCTTACAACCTAACGCTACAAGACAAATTGGTTGTAGCGGCACATCACATGTTGAGTAGAATAGACACACAACGAACTTCGTCGATGCGTCCGGCACGTATACAGCAGTAGATGTAGTGGAGCAGCCGAGCGTCGTCCTCCTCATCAAGATCCACGAGATGTTTACCTTGTCTCAACGGAGCGTCGGGATCCTGGGAACATCAACCAGCACATCAGAGTGAGTACGTACAATCTGACTCGGGTATAAACTGCAGCTTAAAAGAATCTAATTCTAATATTCATCGACTACGTATGTCCTTCTATTACGTACGTTATTCTACTGTGTATGTTCTTCCATTACGTGTGTTATTATAATATGTATGGTCTTCTATAACGTGTGTTATTATAATATGCCTATGACTCCAGCGTTATAAAATTGCTCAGGTAATGCACAAGTATAAATTACTGTTGCTCACATATTGAATATATTCACAGGTGACTGCATACAAGTATCAATCAATGACAAATACAATATATAACTATTAGAGTAGACACCATGCTAGCTAATTACAAAGTGCCGCTCTTGCAGCTCATGACATTGTGCACAGTGGGTGGTAAAACCTGCGAGCTTTGAGTCAAACGACTCGCAGAATGGGCTGAAATCTGAACATGTCCGACTAACATGATGAACAATAGTAATATTTATGTTCCTTGCTCTGTCACCTGAAGAGAGGAGCTTCCATTGTGCTACCAAAATTAATCAAAGCAATAATAAATGAGACAGCAATAAAAACAGCGTCGTACCAGGCAGTCAACAAGATTGCGAGTCGCGCGATGTTGTTTCAGAACGTGAAGCGTGTTCTCCCTATACACCACGATCACATGAAATCACATCTTAACATCAACGTAACACAAATCAACATATTAGGTTACCAATAACAGTATCTAACTCCAACAGTATCACAGATATGTCATAACTACAAGCAAATGTTTTAATCTACTAGATAACATAAACTAAATTTGATGTCATATCCATTAGTATCGCTAGCTGAGGAGCAGCTGTAGCAACAGCAGCCAAATCATTAACAGAGCAGAGAATAAGCCAAGTCTCTGTATGTTAATGAACAACTAATGTCTCACATACTTATAGTTACAGGCCAATGCAGCCATATATCCAAGAGCTGTGAATAAGAACCTGGGCCCAAGAGGCCATGGGACAATTTTCACCTATCTGGCAAATCAACTTATCAAAGACCAAACGAGCATGTATTTGATACACTCAAACAAAATTCCTCATATCAGTGGGCCAATCAAAATTTAAACTTCACTACATTGTCAGCATTAATAATTTAAGCTGTCAAAAAAGGTGTGAATTTAATGCAAAAAATCAGTGTGTTTCAAACTTTGATTTTGTAATAGCAAACGAGTAAATCACGTTTCGAAAGACTTCACCTACCAGGCACCCATAGCGTCAACTGAAAACTCGACCTTGTTGTAATGATCTTCAAGCTGCTTCTCAGCATTAAATTCCAGCCAATCAATGATCAACTAAAAACAAACAGCCAATCAGAATTCAAATAAGCTTCTGACAGCATCAAAGAAAAGGCAAATGTTATGAACAAGCTAAGTATCACAGCAATAGAAAATATTTACTCGCAATCCATCATCTCATTGATTGGTTGTATATTCACTTCCTTTTCAAGCTAGTGCACACACAATAGCTGCCGAGATACACTTCAAATTCAAGCAAAATCATAAGCTGCATAACTATTTCAACAGCTATGAATACAGTGAATTCATGGTAACCGAGGAAGACAAAGACATCATAGCATAAATAGAAACATAACCGAATACAAGCCACCACGACATCTACGATCGGAAGGTCAACGATTGCTCACGAAACCGACCAAGATCGGATCGGCCCTGGCATCTAAAGCCTTCTCACGTTCATCAGTATCCGTATGGAACTCTTTGCCAGAAGAAGTCAGAAAAACCAAGCAATTAACTGCGTTCAAGAGAGAACTTAAAACCAGTTAAAACCAGTCTACTTACCTCAGCCGACTGTATGTAGTAAGCTTGCTATATCCCGCACCTACAATTTTGTAGGTTTTCACCTAACAACGCATGTTGCGTCAGAAGTGCATCTTGCATACATACATACATATAGACAAACAAAGATAGAAACCTGGGCTTGTCTCAGAGCTGCGTCCTGAGCAAAGCGAGACTCCGTCAAAGTCTTCTGACTCTGGTGAGCAACATCCATCTAACACAGCAACAACAAAGAGTATAAACGTACGAGCGTACGTTTTGTACGTACGAGCATACGTTTTGTACGTACGAGCATACGTTTTGTACGTACGAGCATACGTTTTGTACATACGAGCATACGTTTTGTACGTACGAGCATACGTTTTGTACGTACAAGCATACGTTTTGTACGTACGAGCATACGTTTTGTACACAATTTTAACTGCTTCTCTTTGATCATCAATTAGCTCACTCGACTAAACAAAGAGATTGTTGGAGACAGGAAGGGCATCCGACAGTAAATTTTTACTCCATTAAATCTAAAATGGAAGTGTAACGCAGACATATGAATAACTGTTAACCAACTAAAGTGCATAGAACCACATCTCTTGTCAGGTGCAAACAAGAATTAAAAATTCAATAGCATCTAACTCTGATATAATACAAGATATTCTGTCGGAGATTAAAATATTCATAACGAAACATGTACGCAAAACAAGAAATGTTCTTTATTTACTTTGAAGTTTAAACTACTTACCCTATAGTTTAATTATTCATCTTCCATTTTGCAGCAAAATTTCTTATATTAAAATTTCATATATTGCAAATATAAGGCTCGATACTGAAAAGAAAACATTACAAATCGAAACTAAATTAGTACGGTACCAAAATATAAAGTCAAGTTAAAGAAATCAAATATCGTCATAACAAAAATTTTTTAACAAACATATATTTTAATACTGAATGACACACAGCACCCCAACATCTGTGGTAAATCCAAACTATCGTGTCGTATTGTGCTTCGCATTATAAAACATTACATAAATCCTAACCATCAAATCTTACTGTGCATAGCAAAATAAACATTAACATAGTAGTTGTGAACCTGTTCGGCGGGCTGTGCTAGCGCTGACAGCTCTGTGTCAATACGGTCCCTGTAGAGAGAGCTGACCAATCGCCATGTCTGCTGCTCAGACTCGATCAACAACAACGAGTCAGCTGTTCGATAGAACCTACACAGCAAACAGAAGTAGAATACAGTACATCCCAGCATGAATGGATCTGTAGCACAACTGTACAGAAATTGTACAACAAAAGTGTACAAAAAAGTGTACAGACTTGTATGACACAAGTGTACCGGCCTTGTGTGACAAAAGTGTACAAAAAACTGTCCAGACTTGTATGACACAACTGTATGACGTGTGACTGTGTGTGACTGTGCATGACACAAGTGTACGACGTGTCACTGTGCATGACACAAGTGCATGACATGTGACTGTGAATGACTTGTATGACACAAGTGTAAACCTTATATGACAAAAGTGTACTGCAAAACTGTACATAATTTTTTCATCTAGAATCAAGTTAGTCCTAAAGCCCCATCTTTCATGCATTATAATCTGCCACATAAATCATTAGGTTGATGACTCACCCATGTCAAGTGACTGCAGACCATGTCACCACAATCAGACAATAAATACAGAAATAAGAAATTTTGTGATACAGGAGAAAACTAAGCTTGTTGAACCTCAGCGATTAAGCTTCAAACTAACAAATTTCTTACGTTTACAATATGAACTTAACATGCATAATCATTGCAACCAATATCAAACACCAAGTGATGCTTACTTTCCGTGCACTGGCTGGGTCTTGCGCGTAAGTTTCCACAGATACACCACTACGTCCGCACAAACGCGTTCATACTTGTTGACGAGATCAAAGATGTGTTGCTGCGACGCGTGTTCGCGCAGATTGTCGAGAAAGTCACGGAACAGATGACGACACGCTGAAAACAATTATTCAATGGACAATCAGATAAAAATACATAACTATACTACACAAAATATCTTACAGGTTATTGCATACTTTAAGCAATTATTACAGGCAATTTACATAACATTAACAAATGCTTCAGAAGACTACAAACTTGCTTTTTTAAAACAATACATCATACCATCTAAAGTCTCACATGCTACTAGTAAGTGTCTCATAGAAAGGTTTAAAAGCCCATAAAATTAAAAATGTATATACTCAATAAATGTCTCACATGATAGACTACTAACCAGTGTCTTAGAAAATACAACAACATTCAACAAAATGACTATCTCTTCACTTTAATTGGAATTGAGTTCATAAGCACTTCCATAAGCTTGTTTGCTTCAGGTTGACACATTTGAACTATAAAACATTTAATGCGATTAATGCAAAACGCGATTTACACATTGCTACGATTGACAAGTCACACTAGCAAATATATGATTTTGGAGAAAATAAATAAAATCTAAATGATTTAAACGATATAACATTTGCAATTCTAAAGCTGCAACCTGCAATGCCAGGATCTTCTTCAAGAAGAAATCCTTTCGTATTTACAGTAATTTCATCTTCTTCTTGAACCGTCTAGAAATAAATACACACATGGATGTAAGAAAAAGCACAGTGCAATTGTAAACTATTGTATGCTATTGTAAACTATGATAGTACCTAACAAGAACCCAATGCCGCTCAATAACTGTATTATCAAGAAACACCTTTACCTCAAGACACGCTAGAAATAAAGTCAAAGACGAGAGATATTTAGATTTAAACCAATGAAATCCAAGTAGGTCATTTTAAATTAAACTATTGTAATACAAACACAGATTAAGCAAAAATTCAGCACAGGCTCTGGAGATGACAAAATGTAAATCAATTTTCAAAATTAAAATCAAACGAATAATGAACACGCACCCAGGAAATCGACAGCCTACACCAGCACTATTAATATTCCTTTGCTCAGTTAAAAACAAATCATTTACTGATTCCGCACTAGATGTTAACTTCAGCTAACACTACAGAAGACAAATAAACAGAATTTTCTTAACTCGTCTAGAACGAAAGAGCATTACAAACGTCAGTTTCAGAGAAAATTGCAACACAGCAAACACTAAAGAAAGTCATTGCAGCGTCGTACCTGTCCATAAATGCTACTTCTTGGAGTCGCAAATGAACTCGCAAACGTCGCCTACAAAAACAATTGGTGATAAAACATAAAACCGAAATCTATGCAATGTTGAGCAAAAAAGTCAGCATTCATCGTTTTATAAACAAGCATTAATATTAATATCGGGTGCTGTCTGGTGTAGTGGCAATGTCTGTGACTCGGGCTCGATGGGTTCCCAGTTCAAGGACCTGCGTCAAAGCACAGTCAGTATAGTGAGCATGTCTCATCACCTTGACACTGAACAACATACAAATTATGAACTTCTAAAATTGCATGTACTAGCTGATGTGTGTAGCCTTGAATAAACAGTTTACCTAGATAAATAGATGACAATATAGATGACCTGTACAGGAAGGACCCTAATCAACCACCTGGAGGCACATCACAGTCGTACAGGTTCTCAAACTTTAGACAGTAGCCCTCAACAAGACATACCTTTTGGGAGAGAAATTTTATCATTATCAAAACATCTTTAATCAGTAACTGAAAACAAATGTTCAACTAGTGCGACAACCTCATGTAGGATCCAACAGAATCTAATAATAAACTTTTTGACAGAAAAACCACCCCCTTCCAAATTATTCAATTAGTCTGGAAGCTATCGATTGTCGCCAAATACTTTACGTCATTTAACAAAAAATCAAGCAATGAATTAACTATGTCAAGAGAACAATTAAATAATTTCAGTTCTCACCTTACCATTTAAAACCCAATATAATCCTGTACATTAATAAACTACTAAAAATTATGTAAATTATTATGCCAATTAAACAAACAAACAAAGTTGCTGTATTATGTCAACACGCAAACTAACCCTGTTCGATGGTGTGTCTGTGTAATGACGAGCAGAAGAAGCTGATAGGTCAAACTTCGTGCCAGATCCAAACGACTGAGGAATATCTGTAATTTCATATAACTCACGGATTCATGGAGTCATGAAAGCAATGCAATGCATGCTACTTCTTGCCAATATTTAGTCAAAGTCTTCAAATAATCTTAATCAGTTCTTCAATATACAACACACGTCCGTAATCTGTTCTCTGTGGATCTGAAACGATTTGAGCCAACTTTAAAAACATTATGACATTGTGTTCAACAACTGAGATATTCAAAACACTTTAATGCTCCAACCAGAAATGCTGTCCAACAAATATTACCAAGAACAACTGTTTATTTATCAGCGAAACCGACGAGAGGCTTAGCCAAAAGAAACATGCTTTTACCAATGAAGGCAAATCATAAGCTTTGATGAGCAATGAATCATAAGCAATGAAGGTAAATCATAAATATCTAGCAGCCTCTTACCAATGAAGGATAAGGGTAGGCCTGTTCTTAATAATCACTAAGCCTTATATTGAACAAGTTGTGCATTTCTGCAAAAAAATTAACAGATTTTCTACAATATCCTCACATGTGTAGTAATTAATATACAAGTTCAATATATATTTTTCAAAATCATTTTCAATACAGGTAGGCTTGTAATACATTCTGGATGGCAAGAGGTAAGAACGAAGTTTTTAATATTCTACACCATCATTATTGTATCGAGATTGCTACAAACTTGCAAGATCAAGTTCTATTCAGCAACACGTGGTCTACAACAAGTCACCACGACTTGCTCAAATTGGTGTGTGTGCGTTCAAATTATGATTGAAGAAAGTATTCTTTCGATTCGAGGGTGGTGGGCATATGGAATTCTTTGCCAGATTCTGTTGCAACATCTTCATAAGCTAATAGTTTTAAAACAACTTAGATAACTTTCGGGCAAAGGAAGCAATGTATTTTACTGGAACATGAACTTAACTGGAATGATTTAAGTCATAAACATGTGGACCTAGAGGCTCTACCTAAGTCCATAATGAATGTCACGGTAATACATTCTTATTACTAGCATATTTCCAAAAATAACCAACAAATTTCAAAAATAACCTACTGGAACCTCATCCAATATTCAGATTCAAAGAATTGCAACTGCAATAAATTATACAAACCTAGCTCATTGCGGACTCGTATACGCATATAGCATTTTTACAATTTCTGCAAAATTCAACATAGAAAATAGAAAAGACTGTAGAACACTTACAGCTAGTATGTTTGAATGGCGTCTTGGACTGTTGAGTGTTGAATGATCCAGATGAATTCATAATGACGCCAAAGATGTATTCAGGTTTTAACAGACCTAAAACGGAACAAAACAAAAATGGTTACCAAGAGGATTAACTGTGATGAGATAGGAACTCTTGGGGAAATAACAATCAGTGACGATTAAACTATTTTGACAAGTTCCTATTTGGTAGTAGCTGCATGTAATAAGGAGGACCCCATTGATAGCTTATTGGTCCAGGTTGATCGTATAGTTTACATTAACACATTAGCTCACTTTCATGGGTTCGCCTAAATGCAGAATGCAAATTGCAGACGTGCAGAAATTACCAACGACTAACATGTGGAAATATTTGCGGACTGAACCATTTTGGAAGTGTAGATGCGAGGCTTATTTGCAAAAGAGAATAATTACATTAACGCATACTTTAATAAAAGATAGTCAATCGGCGACTTGCTTGGGTACCCGACTTGATTCAGTATGGCTGGATCTCAACACTATATTTTAACAACTTGTCAATCATTTCATAGGTTTAATGTCAACAACAATGTCAACAGAGCATTACAACACAGTTCTCATTAGGCTTAAACAGTCATCTATGCAAGGTGTGCATTTTAAAAAAACGGGTTGATTCGCAATAATTTCTGCATTTTAGGTGTTCAAATTCTACACTTCCACAATCCGCATTTTAACTGAATCACACATTCACCATCAATAATACATTTCTGCATTAAACCGAAACTCGTCCAGTCTCTTCATAGTCTATTTACTGTTGGTACATCCCCATTCTCGGATAAAATCGATCAGCTATCAATAAAATTAAATAAACTATAATCCGATATTTGAACAGATTATAAATCATAATCCGATCAAATTATAATAAAATAATTATCTTTATTTTTAAAAACACAACCGTAGCGATATTACAGGAATTAACATCACACTGCAATAATTAAGCATAAATAATTAATTTCGTACTCAAAACTTTCGCACAAAAGAGTCGGCTGAACGTGAAGTTGTTTAATCCTGAGCGACGAAACTGGCGTGAACTGTTTCCGGTAAACTATAATACCCGATAAAATTCATTTGTTTACAAAATAATAAATTTTATTTTTGATACAAGCGGCGAAAATTTCTGTGTCAGATATTTACAGGCGCAAGAGCTAGAGATATGTGCTTCCAGTTGGCTGAAGCAATATCTCCTTACATCTTACTCAAAATTACCCGGTTTTTGACTAACTTAATTTATTAACTTTGACTATCTTTGTGTTTTCACTAACTTATATTTATTTTACTCTGCAGTAAATCGCGGAGAATACAGTGAAAACAATTTTCGACGGGGAGGAGGTAATCCCCGGAATAAATAAAAAATTATCCTACCGAAAAAATTTGACGAGTGGGGGAGAGGAAGCCCGACAGACATTTTTTGGCGAAATTAATTAGGAGAAATCGAGAGATGGAAGTAAAAGCAGAAATGTTACAAAACGGTACGGGGGCCGTTCAAATATGACGTCACGCATTTTTTAGCAGTTTTGACCCCCCCCCTC
>JAQFYQ010001520.1:0-13160 GCA_034694885.1 Buchholzia appendiculata | reverse complement strand
CTTTTAAAAATGTCAAACTTTTCAAAAATTTCTTCAAAAAACATCATGAATAAAAAATGGAAGGGGTTGAACCTCAAAACCCCCTTAAATTCGGCAATGATAAAATGTGTGAAATTATTATCATCAAACAGTTCTGACAGAACAACAGAATATTGCCGAGGGATTATTGTAAAACTTCAAGTAACGATTTGAAAGCATGAAAATGCTTATTTTCACATTTGTCTGCTTCAAACAAAAAAATATTTCTGAAAAATTTCGAAACACAAAATACCTACTTTGAATAGCTTATTGTACGATAATCTCCAATCCTAGGTAATTGCTGACGATTACCACAACTTTCTTTCTTAATTTTGCTAGTCCTGAATGGTCACATACTGGAAGCAGAAAACCGCTTTGAAAACAAAATAACGAAGTTAAATCTCTATGTTCTGAGGAATGCGACGAAGCATCCTCAGGAAGATTCGACCAGCAGTGAGAAGAACCATAGATGGGAAGACTGCTACTGACGTGAAAACTAGATAACTATTGACATGGGTACCTGCCTTCGGACATACAACTTATCTTAAACCGGCGAGCATTAGCAAAAATAATGCCAACACAATTATAGATTCTGGAAATTTTGATTATGACGCTAAGCATTTAAACTCTGTGTGGATTTAAACATGCCCATCGCACATACAGTAGATACACTGTTGTTTCAAGCTATACAGCGTTCCGATTGTCATAGTATGGCTAAATAAAATTATAATGAACGAATTATGAATATTAGCTCAGTTCAAATCGACTGTCTGCTATTATTCCGAAAGTACGGTTTATATTGTGACTTTGAAAGTTGGCGGTGGGCGACGAGCGACGGGGGGGGGTGGAGCTGGAGGGTTCATTGAATTGAACAGAAGGGGGGAGGGCAGAGAGACATGTAACATATAACTTTAAGACAAATCATGGAAGTGGGGTTAATAAACTGACTGGGGGTTCAGCGCTCCCAACATCCTGGACAATTCAAATGCTGGCCCTGAGTCTGAAGACATTAGTCTAATTAGTTGAATGACACCAACTGAACATAATAGGAATAGAGCAAGCATTTCTGGTGACACGAAGGATGGATGACGCACGGAATGTGTGGCCATCACGTGCTTGACAACTTAGGATCTTTTCCTCCGAACGATTGACCACCGGGCGATTGACCACCGAACGATTGACCATCGAATGAGTGACCACTACATTATGAATCAATAGCGTCGTCGTTCCAGTATACATAATTTTGGATTCGCTAGATGGAACCGTCAGGCGCATTGCACGTAAATGCAGTGCAACGTTGAAACCTTATGTGCTTGATTACAAATGTTCTGATTCCCAAACCACGTTGATGGGCTAATAACGCAGCACTGACGCAGTGTTATCGTCATCGTTATTGTTTATTTGTTTATTTATTACTTTAGTGTACATGCACACAGAACGGTAGCATAAACATGTGAGGAATAAGAAACACAACAGTGAACAAGGAAAAGAACAACACGGGAACATAGATACAAAATACACACAGAGTGGCCCACTGCCAATTACATTTCTACACACAGCATTTAGATAAATCAGTGGAGATTAGGAGGCGTTTGAAATGTTTAGTAGAATTAGCATGAACTATTTCAATAGACAACTGTTTCCAAGCATTAATTTCCCAGCGACTAAACTAACTTAGTTCGAAACTAGACTTGCAACTGGGTTCACTGTCTTCCGGTAATTCCTTTGACATCCAAATTCTACAAGATTTCCAGCCTCAGCTTTTTTTGGACTCCGCAGGGGAAAAGTCCAAAAAACGGCACTCATTTTCTTCCTCATAGGTTCTGTCCTTCTCGCACCCTACTTTCTTCCTTCATTTGTCAATTTCAAACGTCACCGCCCCATGAATACATTACAAATCCTGTTTGCTAAGTGACACTAAGCCTTACTTTTCCCCTAATAAATTCCTAAATTTCCCCTGAGCCTAAATATAAGCATATAAACAATTATTAATTAGTTTTTTGCAGATTTTCTGCATTCTTCTCTCTACAGGCAAGTGAAGGCTACGAGCCTGAAGCCAGAATCTTCCAGAATTGAATCCATGTATTATATTGATATTGTCACTGTATGTGAACACTGTGGCCACTGGTGATATGAAGCGGAGTTTTTTTTCTTATGGAGAAGTATCTTTTTTATTTGATAATTAAAGTAATAATTGTTACTGCGCACAAAAGTTGCTATCAACATTACGTCAATATTGTCAAAGTGAATCAACTAATGAATCGTTGCGCGGCAGGTTATAAATCTTGAATGTCATATATAATGATACGTAGTGCAATCAACTAAGCGTCAGACTCAAAGTGACACCAAAACAAAAGAAAACTGGGCGCGGGTCGGGTCGGATAGGAAAATATCCACTACTGAAATATATAGGCCTACAGCTGATTATAGTATATGTTACTCATTTATCAAATTGATATCGAGTATTTAAATAAAATTCTACATATAAAACAAAAGCATTAAAAAATAGAAAATTAAGCAAATACCTTGGCTCTGACATTATTGGTTTCTTAGAATTCAATGTATTTTGTTGCGATACTGTTAGAACTAATTAGTTAAAAGAGCGAATCACTCTAGTCATGCCGTGCCTTGCAAGGTGGTGGTGTTGATACGAATACGTTTAGAATACGGATGACTTTCAATAACGAGTAAAGCGGGAGATCCTTATGGTGAAATAGATAGCACGCTTGCCTGTCATGCAGGAGATCCGGGTTCGATTCCTGGTTCGGGCATAACGTTTTACTCATCACTGGAAGGGGGCTTGTAGATGGTCGTTTCATTTCGTCATCTACAAGTTTTGGTTGTAAACCGATTAACGATCGTTATCTCGACGTACTGATATTATTCTGTGCGCCTAGTTGGTCCTTGACCTATGTGGAATGTGTTGCGTGAAAATCCCGTTGTTGTATCGAGCTAAGTGATGTATATTTGAATAGTTTGTGAGGAGTATCGAGCCTGTGTGGTGTTTTGCAGCTGTGTGGAGTGGTAGAAGCCTATGTGACGACGACAAACGATTCCGGAGATAATCTTGTTTTGGGGAGGAGTAATGTGGTGGTGCTTTGCGAGACGCTTAGAATTAATGAGTTCAAAGTGTGACTCACTCGAGCTATGTAGTGCCTTGTAGGGTGGTCGTGTTGATATGAATACGTTTACAATAAGCATGACATCCGAGAACGAGTAAAGCGGGAGGGCCTTATGATGCAGTGGATAGCACACTTGCCTGTCTTGCAGGAAATCCGGGTTCGTTCCCTAGTTCAGGCATAGCATTTTGCTCGTGATTGGAAGGGGGCTTCTTCGTCATCTACAATAATTTATATGACTTTGTGAATGTTTGTTTACGAATAGACAGACTTTTAAAAACAAAATTCGTTCTTAAAAAAATGCTTTACTACTTATGATATCCTTTAATGCAATTTCGCTCTTTTTACTATATAAACTATGGGTTTCTCGTATTATATAAAATAGTGTTCAGACACTTTCAAGAATATCTTAGCCATGCTTTCGGCTTTAAGAAGAACGACGTGATTCTATAAATAACCGGTTCATTCCCAATTACCGTAACTTATTTCCCATCAAATTCGCTGGATTAGGTTACTCCAACATTTCAAGTAATCCAGCATCTCAATTAATGAATAGAATTATACATTTCAAACAAAAAAAAATTTGCATATAAAAGGAACCCTGGCAGATTGTACTGAAACTTAAGTTATACAAAGTATTAGCGTGTTCTTTGTGGTACAAATCTTAAAATCATTACATACAGGTCCAAGCATTTAGTGATTAATTAAGCGGCAGATAATTGCGGAAAGAAATATCAGCCTCTGGCGTTGTAAATAGTTAGCCGGTTAGATGAACCGAGAGGGAGTGATTGACCGGTCTGATATCATGTAAATTGTACATACAGGTAAGCAGCTGTCTGTCTCAGTGACTGGGTATAGGAAATGCGCAGGTGAACATTCTCAGTTGTTCAGTTCTAGGCACGAAGCAATCAGAAATTGATTTGTAGGAGACGCAATGAACGAAGTTCGATTCGTTCAAAGATATCGATTCTTCTGTTGTATCGTCGGTGATTTCAGTCGTGCTGAAATATCGACATGAAGAAATGCGTTTGACTTTTATTGATTTATTTATTCATCGTCAAACTGACATATGTTTCGAACATAAACTTACAATATCACAACAGAAGAAGATCAACAGTTGAATAGTGCAAGGTCAGTTTAAGCGTCACCAGGCCCGAAAGCACTCGTGATGAATCTTATATTAAATGCATAATAACACTACCATAAAAAAATAATTGCAAATCTCTTTCAGGTATTTAGACAAACCTGAGAAGACCTTCTTCTGGCTTTAACTGAACGAACAATGTAAGTCTTAAAGGGACTCAATTGTTTCAGCGCACTCACTGCTTCAGACTACTTTGAATAAATTGTTGTTTCATGAATTCTACAGTGCGCGTTTGCTGTAGATTCCATCATTTTTTGTATTTCAGAAGAACATTTTTTGCAGTTGTTTATGAATTGAACCTCACTTTCGTATTATTTGAGAAGACGTGTCCATTATATTACCCTACTTTCAGTTCAAAAATTATAACAGAGAAGAACTAAAAACTGTAGGTGACGATTAAAAGAGTTCTTGAATGAGTAAATTCGGGGTGAATTTCGGAAATCACTTCTATGTAAGGTATATCCTAGCATCTGTGCTGCAGAAGCTCTCAAAGGTCTGAGTAACATAGCCACAGTTTTTGGCCAGCCATTTTAACAACAAAAAGCTTTAATCGATCGCTGAAACGTAAAAAATAACATAACAAAAAATAACGGATGTATAGCCTAACTCAATCTCATTTCTATAGAAAACTTCATAAAACAAATTGCAGATTTGAATGCAGATTAAGGTAAGAAACATAAAATTATAAATATAAAATAACAAAATAATGGATCCGAGAACACAACAATGAGTGCTAGCATGATCAAGCGAAATAATTAAATACTTTTAGTAAACTAGAAAATAGTACAATATCAAATAAATTAATTTATATCTGAAATCTAGCCTTCGAAGCCTCGAGTTTATAAGTAGCTAAATGAGGGCCGTTGTGGGGCGACGAAGAATTGCAGTATTGGTCTTGAAGAATAAGAGCTAAGCGAAAGGAAGTTAAACAAAGAATATTTGTAGAGGTCAAGGACGGATTGGAAAAAGAATGATCCTGGGTTGACTTGCCTTTCTGCGTTCCTCAAAAATCAAATCGTTAACAAAAATAAAGAAATAAAATATAATGAAGATTGTAAAATATGTTAAACGACTAGTACATATGTCCGCACGCAGAGAATCAATTCATGATTTATTTTCTCCACAGCTCTTTTATTATACATCAAACACAGTTCAACGGTGATAGTCTATCAGACTTTATGAGCCTGGACGCAAAGTCAATTCAAACAGTCAACAAAAAGGTGACGAATGTCTAGCCAATGTCCAAAGTTCAAATCAATATTCTGTGAGCCTATGACTCAGGCTCGAGGCTAACTAATGTCAATCTCCAGCATCTATCGATGACAATGCTATGACCTATGAGTATATTTGCCTAAGTCGGTCGAAGTGCAAGTGCAACGCGATCTAGTTGTGGTGGCACTCTTTTGCCTCAACTTTGATGTCACTTAAATCAACTCAGTGCACATTTGTGAACTCGAAATGTCATGATTGATGGGTAGGGGTCATTCAAATATGACGTCACGCAGGAGGGGGAAGGGGGTCATCGAAGTGTGTCATTTTGTGACAAGGGGCGAGAGGGGTTTAGCCCGACGTGACGTCACGCCCAAATAAAAATTTGTGTAGCAAAGCGTAGCCCCAAAAAATTGTTTGCGTAGCCCAAAAACAAATTCAGAAATTTTGGGTCTTTTTGGAAATTTTGTTTTTTATTGTTTTTTATTTTTTATTTATTTTTTTTTTATTATTTTTTACCCCCCCCCCCCTCCCGCTCGTCAGATTTTTTTCACTCAGAGGGGGTTTGAGACTTGTGACGTCATTATTTAGGGGTGTGTCGCGAGGTGTGACAGATTGTGACAAGGGGGAGAGGGTCAAAAATGCTGAAAAAAATGCGTGACGTCATATTTTAATGATCCCTAGCTTGCAAAAATTAAATAAATTATCGATTTATTGTATAGATCAAAAACTCAAACAAGAAATATCTAATGACAAAACAAGAAATATCTGCTGTTAGCAAACGAGCAGAAAGAAAAAAAATACTGTATGCTAGAAAACGCACCATACAGGTTATAAAATTATGAAAGTATTGAGATGATGAAACTGTATAGATTGTTGAATCTTCAAACAGTACGAAGATACTGATACTTGAAATCTCTACGTTACAACGCTAAGCACTCGCCGTGACTATGACTGCTAAACAATACAATCAATCTGCCGTCTAGCTGGCGCCTTTCAATCGCAAACACATGCATTCTGTATTAATTTAGAACTATCAGGTTGAAAATGGAAACCTAGACACTCATTAAGACAGATCGCTTTTAGTGACAAGCAGCCAGCCAGCCAGCCCGGCTTCTTGCTGCTCGGCTCAGTGGTGATCAGTGGTGATATAGATACAATCATACAACTGTACGTGACAAACATGCTTGTAGCACAGTAAGAATCGCATGTTGATACGCTCTCATACCGTAGCTAATGAAGTATGTCTTTGCTTGCTACTATCCTTCACTGTCTGATGCTGTAGCTAATGACGTATGTCGTGTCGTTTGCTACTACCTGTCTCTCTCTGATACTGTAGCTGATCACGTGCGTCGTAGTTTGATACTATCAGTGATCGCTACCAGTAATTAGCTTGATACTGTAGCTAATAATGAACGTCATCGTTTGCTACAGTCGCTACCAGTGACAGTTTGATACTGTAGCTAATTAGGTACGACGTCGTTTGCCACAGTCGCTGTTTCGACAGTTTGATACTGTTTCTAATCGGGTATGTCATCTTTCAGTATAACCTGTTGTTCTCGGATATATTTTAGTCGTTCGATAAATATTGCACTGTAAGGCTGAAATTCAAAAGATGCTCGTACAATACAAACGATAAATGTAATAAGAAGTCAATGCCTCTGTTCACAGTGATATGTTAAACGTCAGTATTATAGTCTACAGTATGTTGTATTTTCCAGTGTTATGTTGGCTCTGATGCGTCGAGTCCCCGCCGTCGACTATGCACAACGGCATCGTATTGTATTGTTTATTTTGATTTTTTTTCTTGTTGCCAATGCTTTATGTGCTATGTTGTTTTGTATTATGCTGTATTATATATTGTATATGATAGGCCTACTTTTTCAATTTATATTTGTCTATCTTTCAGAAAATTATCATAATAGTAGTGATAATAAAATATGATGAGTGATGCACTATCCTCTGCTGTTGCATTCTAAAAAATCCAATGGTTTTATTTCATCGCACATATCGCGTCTAATTAAAACATATTATCGATTCCTAATTACTTATACACGTGTGTGTAAATAATTAATATTGACCGTGTTATTATCAGAAGAGAAGGTAAAATGAAAGTATGCGCGTGGATTCACCACGGCTGTGAATGGTGAGCCGAACAATAACAAGAGACTAAATGTATTTGTTACATTTCCCCGTATTCAAAATACATTAGAGTTCACAACACAGACAAAATAAACAATACAGCGTAGCAGCGTAGACAATACAGCGTAGACAATACAGCTTAGACAATGCAGCGTAGACAATTCAGCGTAGACAGTACAGCGTAGATAATACAGCGTAGACAATACAGCGTAGACAATACAGCGTAGACAATACAGCGTAGACAATACAGCGTAGACAATACAGCGTAGACAATACTGCGTAGACAATACAGCGTAGACAATACAGCGTAGACAATACAGCTTAGACAATACAGCGTAGACAATACAGCGTAGACAATACTGCGTAGACAGTACAGCGTAGACAATACAGCGTAGACAGTACAGCGTAGATAATACAGCGTAGACAATGTAGCATAGACAATACAGCGTAGATAATACAATATAAACAATACAGCGCAGACAATACAGCGTAGACAATACAGCGTAGACAATGCAGAGTAGACAATATAGCGTAGACAAAGCAGCGTAGACACTGTTAGACATTGCAACAAATCAGCATACATTAGCATACAGACAATACATTGCAGACAAATCAGCATGGGCGATACAACATACGAAATACATCATAGACAATACAACATAGGAAAAACATCGTATAAACAGAATACAGCAGAGTTAATACAACATTTTAGCCGAATTCTCTGTCGGAGCTTCTGTTAACCTGCTAGAGCGTTCTTCGGAATTTTAAATGTAATTTTTGTAAGTCGTATTGCGTTTAAATTATTTTACGGCATGGATAAATTTAATTTTGTTTAAAAACCTAAAATATAACCAAGGATATTCTACAGTAAGCCCTCTATTTAGAATTGTTTGACTAAATTACTAACATTACGTATTCCATACAATTATTAGTAGTATCAGTGAATAAGCTCAGTGGTGTAGTCCTAGGATATACTGGGTATACGGAGTACACCCACAACAAATTATTAATAAGCACAGTTTACCCACTTTATATAAAGAGTACGAGTATACCCACTGCTTTTTTCACCACTACACTACTGAATATGCTGGAGGGCGAAACGTAGTATTATAAGTTGAGACGCTTTGGAATGTCCTGCACTTTTTCTGCGAATGGTCTGAGATGTATAATATAGCCAAGGTCGCGGTTAGATGATGTTTTATTGCACCTCACATCACCTGATCATGCCAGTTTCGTTGGAAACTTTTGGTGCGTGACACACCGAAAGTCTGGATTTCATAAGGGAGTTGGGACGTCGGGTTTCTCGGGCTACAGGGGATCAGAGAGAGACGATGTTCCTCCTGCAGAAAATTTCTGTTGCAGTCCAGCGTGGGAATGCTACGGCTGTTCGAGGAAGCCTTGCCAGCCTGTGTCGCAACGGCAGATGATTCTTAGCTGTCTTGTGCTGTCTTGGCTCTTCTTCGTAATTGCCATTGCTTACTCATTAATACATCAGCATATTTCGATAAAATAGCAACATTTGTTTAGATGAGTATCTGGTTCTTTCATTCTCTTATACACTCTTTTTGTTAACTGTTCGAATTGACTTAGTCGTCCAGGCTCATAGAATCTTATATCCTGTTACTGTTGCAGTTTGTTTGTTGTACAATAAAAGAGCTGTGTTTTATTATGACATTAATAATTATTACATTTTAAGGAAGAAGTGATAATTAAACTCGTAAAACGATAAAAGCGACAGAGAGTGTAAGACAGATAGATCAAAAAAAATGAAAAGCTGAAATTTGTAAATAAACAGGCATTTTTGGTAAACATGTTAGTATTTATGAGACGATTATTGTTCCCAATATACTTATGTATTTAGTATTAAATTGATCAATGGATCAAAATCTAAGTTTGATATTAGTGAAAGGGCTATTGATACTTACTAGGCCTAATATTAATTTGAACATGTTATTAATCTAATCTATCTCGCCTATACTTTTCAATTGCACAGCAAATCTATGATTGCTGAAACCCTAGAGAATGCAAATGGAATACAATTTAATGGATGCAATATCACAAATTTTAGGTATACAGATGATGCAGTTTTAGTAGCTGACTCGAGAAACAAGCTACAAGCGATGGTGAATAAATTGAACAAGACATGCATAGTATATGGGATGTCAATAAATGCAAAGAAGACTAAGGTGATGGTGGTTAATAAAACAGAAAGCTCAACGCTCCAGATAAGTTTAGACAACTCTCTTCATGAACAAATTGCTCGGTATAAATATCTGGGAAGCGCTTCAAATCAAGTTGAGATTATTAAACTGTTACGTTTACTCAATTTTGAACTATGGATGTGAGAGCTGGACTTAGAACAAAGCCATGCTCAAAAAGTGAACGCATTTGAGCATTGGTGCTACAGGAGGATGTTGAAGATAAGTTGGAAGGACAAAGTTACCAATAAGCAAGTTAGAGAGAGAATGAATACAAATCTGAACATCTTATTCGGTATGAAAAAGAAAGCTGAAATTTGCTGATCATGCACTCTGAGGATTCAGTGGAAGCACACATGAACTATTATTGGAAGGAAAATTGTATGGTAAAAGAACCAGAGGAAGACCAAGATTAAAGTGGGCAGATGATATCATAGGTTTGACACGACTAGCGACATATGAGATGGTAAAAAGGACGGCTGAAGATAGAAAAAGATGGAAATTCATAGTAGTCGACCTTCTTCTAGAAGATGACACAGGATGATGATGATGATTATTATTCTAACTCGTCACTTTGTTTTTTTGTACACATAGTTTCAATTAAGCATAAGCAACAGTCAGTGGTTATTAATGTTTGGTATCCGTTGATGTTTAGAAAATAAAACTGAATCGGAAAAGTGCACAATTGTAATGATGTTCTTGATTTGACTTAGACTTTCGCGAAAGTTGACAAGATGACAACCCGCGCGATTCATCCTTTAACGCTTCAGAAGTTGACGCTTCACCAAACTTCGACTCAACCTCAAGCAACGCTACAGTGCTTCCATCAGCGGTATGTATTTGATGTATTATTAGCATTTATTCTGTGTAACTTGTTCTTTTCAACATTTTTCCAGTGGATTTTAGTTTCGCTCTATTTTATGTGTAATTGTTTATTTAAATCTAAAAACAAATGGCGGCGAAAATCCTGTCAGGCTACTAAACAATACTAGGGAAGAACTTACAAAAATGGAAATATATTTGAACAGTCAGAAGCGTTAAGATGGCATCATTATTTCAGTTGTGTAATTAAACAAGTGTGAATGATTGGCTCTACGGAATGACATGTCATGGAAGCGATCAACGAATATGAAAGCGAAGCTCTCTACAAATCTTATGTTGCTTTCTGCTTTATATATATATATATATATATATATATATATATATATATATATATATATTATGGTATATATTTTTATATTTTCCGTAAGAAAGTATTCGTTAAATCATAATCTTTTGCAAATATGTCGGAAATTCCTAATTTTTCAACTTGAAATTCCATATTTATATCAAGGCGGTAAGCCTGAGCAATTTAAATCATGACCAACAAACAATACAGCTTCCTGTGGCAAAGGTGGTGATTTTGAATAGCATAGATTGATTGATTGCTCTGCAATCAATTTCTTTGCGGACGTTGATAAATTGTACCGTTGACATTGATTTTCAAGATTACTGACATTTTCCATCTGCTTGGGCTCTGCAGTTTGGCAACTTTGCGTGCGTGTTATAAGTGTTCTACATTCGACATTGGTTTAGGAAAAATCAGATTCTTATATTAATGTTAATGAAAAATGAAACATTTTTATGTTCCCACTCTTATGACTGAACGATTCATCAAGGAACAATATTAATATTTTTCGTCCTTATGAGCTCTATGATGGTATCGTTAAACTCTGCAAACAATATTGATTTCAGAGTGCCGACGAAGGCAGTCTACAGCCTGCTCGCCCTGGCAACACTCGTTCTGGTACTCTTTTGTTATCGGCTGGATAGCGATCTACACAAGCCTATTTGGCACTTGATTAGCACCTATCTGACAGCATCCAACTCCACAAACGTAATCACTCATAATTTATTTCAAATTGTAATTTTGTACTCCTGATAATTTGCTTGCCAGGCAATACCGTTCAATATGTAACTGGAAGATTTGATTAATTAACAGTATGGACTAATTTATTTTAACCAGTCTTCGTTGAATAATAAATATGTCTGGTTTTAGTTTGATGCTGTACAATCTGGAATGAGCCCATTTATTGCTCGCAGAGAATGTATTTAAGTGTACGGAACTTTTCTGTCGCTACGGTAATATCGCTTTACTGTAACTCAAACACGTCTTATTTTTAAAGATAACAAGGTTTTTTCTCGAAATTAGCTGTAGTTATAATTGACAAGGGAGATTTAATCCAATAGCAGTATATAACACGCGATATAACAAGCAAATATTTGTTTGTGAAAGTGAAAGGCATTAATTTCCCCCAATTTTCTGCATACTATTTTTAATAATCTTAACGATTCGTAATTGACACACAAAGAATTTCGCGTAGGAACTCTTCTCTTTTGTAGCTTAATTTCTCCGGGTTGGGCCACAGTTATACCGCACTAACCAAGTTCATCAAGTATTAATAATATTAATCCATTCAATTTATAATACCTTTGCCCACAGTCAACGCCCGCATTGGACTGTGGATCAGAGCAGTTCACTCTTCAACAACTATGATCTGTCTTGTGTGAAACATGAACGAGTCCGTATAGTATTTACTATTGTACTCACAGTTTACTTAGAAGTGCTAATTTTCGAGTGAACTTGGACATTCTGTAAAAAAAATTAATTCTAATTTATCAATCTTATGAAATTTATGTTTTGTTGCAACTTTTTTGCAGTTGACGTTTGAAGACAGAATTCAGAAGAGACACATACCAATGGACGATCCAGAAATGATTCAAAGAATTCGTGCGTCTTTAACTTACCCGCAGAAAGCAAGTTCTCGGAACTTAACATCCACAGGATCTGCCGCTCACAACTCTCAGGCTGGCGAGGATGTCTGGGTGGATAACTACTTAAAACAACGCACAAACGGATTTTTCGTTGAATGTGGTGCTTACGATGGCGAATCTTTGTCTAATACAGTATTATTTGAGCTGAAGAGAAATTGGACAGGAGTGCTAATAGAAGCCGGTCCGAGAAACTATCAGGCTTTGTTGACAAAGAAGCGTCACGCATACTCCCTTCACGCGTGTCTCAGTCCCGTGCCCTATCCAAAACCTCTTACATTTCTAGATGTTCACCATGTTGGTGCTTTGGCTGATTTTCAAGAAAAATCCCATCTTGATACAATGAGGAGAAATTTCGGTTCAGATGTGGATAATGCTGCAACAACTACAGTCATGTGTTATCCACTCTATTCCATTATGTTAGCGGTTGGGAAAATGAAAGTAGACTTTTTCTCACTGGACATCGAAGGAGCTGAATTAGATGTTTTACGAACGATACCGTTCGATAAGATCTACATT
>JAQFYQ010001519.1:0-13161 GCA_034694885.1 Buchholzia appendiculata | reverse complement strand
GACAACAGACACAGTGACAGACAGACAGAGACAGACAAACAGTGACAGCAGACACAGTGACAGACAGACAGACAGTGACAGACAAACAGTGACAGACAAACAGTGACAGACAAACAGTGATAGCCAGACAGTGAGAGACAGTGATAGACAAGCACTGACAGACATGCAGTGACAGACAGAGAGTGACATACATATAGTGACAGATAAACAAACAGTGACACAAACAAACAAACAGTGAGATATAGAGTAGTAAAATGATCTGGTCTCGGCTGATGGCTCTCAGATCCGACAACTGATACGTTACTTGACGTATACGATGCATGATTTTAATTTTAATGAATACAACATCAAAATATAATCATCCTCACCTATTTACTATACATTCACAATATGACTTGTGCTGAGTACAGGCATAGACATCAACGTTTGAGTGGGTAATTCTGGGGGCTCATTATGGCTGGGTTTATACAAAGCTTGCCCACGACCCTGATAACACTAGCAAGGTACAACAGTGTACATGGAATGGGGCCATATCTCTTCTTCAATTAAAGTTATTCTGCTCTTTGATTTGGTAGAGGGGCATGAATAGACTAACCACACAATCATGAAGAACCAATGAGCAGATGCTACTAGTCTACCATAGCTCTACAGCTCTGCTCAGACTGCCCCAAGTCTCTTCTCATGACATTTACTTTACCAGGCTGTGTAGTGGCAGTTTTCTCAATTTTCTCCCAAACACAAGTGATATTTTCTGTTAATTTGTTTGTATAGATTTTTAAGAAAACAATTTATTTACAAGAATATATCAAACAACAGATCACTCTAAACATTAGATAATCGAAGACAAACACTAAAGTAGCGGCTACACGGGTAGTACACGGGTTTACTGGTCGTTTGACTAGTTGGGCTATTGGCTACACGGTGTGATTCATCTTGAGACTTGTCGAGCAAGACGAATCTCACCGTGTAGACAATAGTCCCAACCAATCAAACGACCAGCAAATCAATGTATCCACACCTCAAGATTCAAGATGAAGAATTGAAGATCAGACAAACTAAATGCTTAAAGATGAGTTGAATAGAAGGTAAAGAGCAAACCTCTATCCATTAACGGATCGCTAGTCACACTCGTCACATTGAGATCATCACTACTGTCATCATTGTCATCATTACGCTCCTCGTCGTCATCTACATTGACATCTTTCTTATCATCGCTTGCGTTGATCTTATTTCCGCTTCTCTGACTTGCACCTCTCGCGTGCACTGACGGTACCTGTGCAAGGACACAGAACAACAACAATCAGATTGTACATCATGATTTCTGTGAACAACAACAAAACAGAACAACAACAGAACAACAACAATAAGAACAGAATAACAGAACAACAACAATAAGATTGTACATCTTGATTGCTGTTGCAATGCAGACCACACACACACACACACACACACACACACACACATAATCATCATTTCTTGGTTACTCTAATTCCACAAACAATAAAGTGCAGAGACACAAGCTGAGATACAGTTACTCTTTGATAAGGTAAAGTGACAACTATGTATTTGATGCTTAGCATGATAGGTAATGCAACAAATGTAACGGTCTATTGAACGCTTAAAGCAGGTCGCTTCTCGAACCTGATTGGTCTCGCTGATGATCTCAAGAGAAACGGAAGACCCGGTCTCAGGGTCCTTACTCAGCGTATCTTCACAGAATGAATACTCCTCCTCTTCTTCTTCTTCTTCCTCTGCATCTTCTTCTTTACCGTCACAGACAGACTTCTCCACACCTCCACTAGCCATCACCGCCAGCTTCCGCCCAGACGAGACTTCGGCTGACTTTCTGTCAGTACCACCATGCGTGTCACGCTCATTCCTACAAGTCTTCTTCTTCTGCTTCTGATGCGCATGTGCACCCGATCCTTTGTGCGACCTTTGCACACAAGTGCACAAAATATTCAACTTTAAAACATGCAAAAATTAAACAGTACGTATTGAAGTTAAGCATAAATGTAACAAGCACAGAAGATGAATATTATAATTGAACAATAATTAAACGATTGAACAATAATTAAACGAATATAGACAAATCAAAAATAGAGAGATCGGCACAATACCGATTTGTACGACTAAAAGATGATGGGAGAGCCAAAAACCTTGTGCAATATTTAATTGCAACTTTCAAAGGTGTTACGTCATCCCTCAATATTCACATTGTTCCACATGCATCTCATTTCTTCAAATCCCTATTACCCACCACTAACAACATTATAAAGTTAACAAATAATGGTAATAAAACTTAAGCCTAAAATTATTGGTTTCCAATGTCAGAATTTAAATTACCAATTAAAATTCACATCATCTTCATTCCCTAACCTGCCCAGAAGCACAACTGGTACTTTTACTTGAAACGAAGCAAAGATTTGTGCTTTCCAGTCACTGTCATTTATCGCCAAGATTGACATCGCCCACGTTTAGCACAAGGGCTAATTCAAGTGTGTTGGACATTACTGATATATTTCCCACCGTGATTAAGAAGCAGTTGATGAGAACCGCACTCACAGCACTTGATTAAACTTAGAATATCATAAGCATAATGACATTTTGGAATGTACTGAAACAGCTTAACAACCAGATGCCCTTCCGGATTCGAACAGTCTCGCTGCTCGCCTTGTCAAGCACATGGAAGAACGCAATGGGTCTATTGTAAAGCCTCGCGTGACTGAGAATAAAATAGTCTACCAAATACCATACTTAACATTTTATACGTCTATTTTCACATGTATTTGCAAAAGGCTTAATAATTTGTTTGCACAAAACCATTTAAAACATATCACATTTGACAGGTCAATTGTGGTTCAATCGACATCAAGATCCACTAATGCTGTGACACACCTGCTTCACATTCACTAATTCGCGCTATCACGGTGTAGACATGTTTACAATCTAGTGTTGCTTAACTACGACCGACCGAACTAAGATCAATCTAATCGCCGCACTTCGGTCCAGAAAGTGGCCACTGCCCTTGCTAACAGATTTCTAGTTAGAATTTCACTACGAACAGGGTCGTACGTCTAATCAATGATCAATATGATAATTCAAAGGTGAATTACTATTGTACTTCAACATATAGACAATAAATATAATTTCTATAAGAATGTCAAACATAAACTGAGCACTGCGGAGAGTATGACCTTGTTTCTCCCTTCCTGTCGACGAGCAACGCCGACGATGTTCCCAGCGTGACGACAACATGGCCGTCATCCTCGCGAGTCTCACTGTCCACATCAGAACATCTGAACACAAAGTAGACGCTCTGCTAAACCAGCTCTCAATCATCAGTGCACCATAAACCAGCTCTCAATCATCAGTGCATCATAAACCAGCTCTCAATCATTAGTGCACCATAAACCAGCTCTCAATTATCAGTGCACCATAAACCAGCTCTCAATTATCAGTGCACCATAAACCAGCTCTCAATTAGCAGTGCACCATAAACCAGCTCTCAATTAGCAGTGCATCATAAACCAGCTCTCAATTATTAGTGCATCATAAACCAGCTCTCAATTATCAGTGCACCATAAACCAGCTCTCAATTATTAGTGCATCATAACCCAGCTCTCAATTATCAGCTCATCTTACTCAACAGTAAACAGTTTACGGGCAAAGTCGTACAGCCCACTTTCTATTATCCTGCAGTTTGAGACAAATATGATACGCTTGTATTTTGAGGATTACTAGCACTGTTAATGCCATGTAAAGGCCTTCAGCTGCCTATCAGTCAACAATCAACGACAGGATCAGTTAACAATCAACGACTACTCGTTGACATAATAACAAATATCCATCAGGACAACTTCAAACCAAAACAAATACTGACGACATTCTGAATATCTATCTGGCACTTACTTATCAACCACATGTATACAAGAATCAGAACTTGGTCCACATGAGAGACACAAACAATTCAGCAATAGTGCCTCGTAATATCAATGTAATAGATAAATGATTCGATAGAAACAAACGTGTCAAATTTTCTATCGGCTAATGATGATCCATCGTCTCGTGATTCCGGCGATTCCTGAGTGGCTTCATGAACAGCATCTCCTAGAACACATAGAGGCAGAGATAGATATTACATACACACGCATAGATAACCAGACAAAGGACATACACAGGCAGACAAATCACACAGACAGATCACACACAGAGAAACAGACAAATCACAGTCATACACAGACAGGCAAATCACACACACACACATACACACTCACAGACAAGTGAATTAGAATAAAACTGTGTTATTTGTGAATCAGCTCATTGATCGTCGTATTCTGCTTAACAAGTTGAAGCTCAGCCGAAACACTAGACTGCAGTTGTCTTCACATCGTTTTAAGTTTCTATCTTCAGAGGCTCAAGTAAGTGTCCTCTTCAAGCTTTGAAAGTTGAAGCATAAGATACCAAAGATACAAAATATATGTAACATGTCACAGTTGTTTTCGCAAATGTAAACCAGATTCTATTATTAGTTGCATCATAAAAAAACATTCCCAATAAGTATTTAGTATAATTGATTGTAATCTTCTACTAATGATAGTGTCAGAAACCCAAAAATTAACACAATGCAACCCGTTATAAACACTATGTTAACAAGAGCCCAGAAATATTACAGCGAAAAACCAATCAAAAAACCTGAAAAATATAACAAAAAAAACATTAACACTACCCTGAGAGAAACACCACGGAATAGCACGGCATAGCACACAAATTAGCATTAGCCTGAGAGAAACACTAACTACGGCATAGCACGCACCATTAGCATTAGCCTGCGAGAAAGACTATAGCACAAACCGTTAGCATTAGAATGCGAGAAAGACTATAGCACAAACCATTAGCATTAGCCTGAGAAAAAGGCTATAGCACCAACCATTAGCATTAGCCTGAGAGAAAGACTGCAGCGTAGCATCTGCTGACAATGTCGGCACATTGACGGCACACTGCGGCAGAGTTGGTCCATTCAGAGCCTCGATCAGTGACACGGCTTCATAGCCGGCTGGAACTCCTTCCTGGCTTAATGTCGGCTCATCTGTACCTTGCTCTACAGGCTACACGTACAAAACATAGAAATTAAATAAGCGACGAAATAAAAATATTTTGAAATTCAACAGCCTCAAATCGATCTCTTCAAGATTCATCATTGCCAAGGTTGAGGTTGATGTTAACATTTTAAATGTCTCTACATCTATTTCTTATAGGTCCTTGAAAAATATAACTCAAACATAAATATACCCTAACAAAGTAGTAAAATTTACTTGATTTCTACTTTTGTACTCCCAACAAAATAAACAATTATGTCAATATCTAAAGACCAAAACTGTCTTCCATGTGATTTTGTATATGTAAATTATATCAATTTAATTTATAGCGGAAGAATTTTAACATTTTCGACTTTCACAAGAATTTAATGCGCAAACAAACTCGCCTCACTCTAACATCGACCTGTGCGTGCACTATATCTGCACAAACCTGTGCACAAACATGCACACTAATATCTGCACCAACATGTGCACAATATCTGCACCAACATGTGCACAATATCTGCACGAACATGTGCACTAATATCTGCACCAACATGTGCACCGACCTGTCTACGAGAATTTGCCGCCGGTCCAGTCGGTTTCTTCCTAATCGCTCTCAGCTGCAGCAATGCGCGAAACTTTGCGCGACAGATCGGACAGTTGTTCGCCTGGTAGCGCAGATTGTCCGCGCAGCCGTTGCACAGACAAAGATGGCGGCACGGCAGAATGAGAGTGTCGCGCGTCTCGCTCATGCAGATGACACACTCCGATCCGTTGTCATCAAAGTCCTCATCAAGCTAAGTACAGACAAGGAAGCAACTGGTATTATAATCTCACCGTGGTAATAAGGAATATTAGTCTGAAACATTCTCACCATTAATTTGATTCCATACATCATTCTGATTCATTAGTTATAACCAGTGATGTAGTCAAGGCATTTTTCTCAAGGCCAAGGCAATTTTTTCTCACGGCCAAGGCAAGGCAAGGCATTCGGAAAATTGGTCAAGGCACGGCAAGGCAAGGCAGCAAAGGGCCTCAAGGCAGCCTTGCGGCAAGGAATCAAGACCAAGGACTACAAAAGTGATATAGCCAAGGCATTTTTCCAAGGCCATGGCAAGGCAAGGCATTTGGAAAATTGGTCAAGGCATGGCAAGGCAAGGTAGTAAAGTGTCTCAAGGCAGCCTTGAGGCAAGGCATCAAGGCCAAGGTCTACATCACTGGTTATAACAATTATTTTTACAATCAAAATATCACAAATAGACAGAAAATCATCATAATCAAATACAAAGTCAAACAATTTAATCACTGCTCACATTATCTTATTCTTCATAACCATACAACACGCCTTTCATCAACATACCCACGTCTTTCATCAACATACCACTTCTTGCACAGATTCACAGAACGAAACAAGCAGCATCCATCAGACATCCAGACTTGTACACTTTCTACTGGAAGCATGTACAAAACTAAGCTTCCAACTAATCACGATAACATACTTAATTTTGAAGAGCCTTTTAGAGCATTCATGACCAAACAAAATTCTTTCTACGTTACATATAATTTAAACTTCTTTCACCAGTAGTTGCAACATTAAGCTCTGTAAAGCAGATTTTTAACACTCTTAGAATCACTCACTTATTCGCATACTTGAGATTACCTTAGCACGCTCTGTATTCTTGTTCTCAATGCCGTAGATCTCCTGCAGCAAGTAGCAGAGGCCGTCAACGATCTGTTTCTGCTTGTACGGTTTGAGCGAATACGAACCGTCCGCGCACTTGTCAACGACCGCGAGTGTCATGTGCGAGTGTCCCACGTGTTCTACAATAACAACAAACTCTCAATCACATTTATTGTACAATATGTACAATAGAACATGAACAACCAAATCTGATCTTAAAACCTAGGTTACCTGTGGTCAGCCATTTCCACAGATATGTTAACAAACTCACCTGCACAGATACAGAACACTGCAAGGCACAGATCACTCTATCACCTGTACAGGTACAGAACACTGAAAGGCACAGATCACTCTATCACCTGTACAGGTACAGAACACTGCAAGGCACAGATCACTCTATCACCTGTACAGGTACAGAACACTGCAAGGCACAGATCACTCCATCACCTGTACAGGAACACTGCAAGGCACAGATCACCCTATCACCTGCACAGGTACACTGAAAGGCACAGATCACTCTATCACCTGTACAGGTACACTGAAAGGCACAGATCACCCTATCACCTGCACAAATAACAAGGTTCAAAGTTCAATTCTATACAGCAGTAATGAATGTCCTTCTCCACATTGATTGCGGTCTGTCGGATTTTTTTCTCATCCTCTTCTAAGATTAAACACAACACTGTTGCACATGTTCTCTGTAAATACCCGCTTTACATAATCGTTGGAATTACATCATCCTAATTTATAGTCCAGACTGGAATCTTCTGCAATTTAATTAGCACTCGGGTTAATAACGTTGGGTTAGACGGTGCAAAATATTCCGCTCCGCAACGAAATTATTATGAAATTATTGGCAAGCACACTCACTGTGATTCAGTTCTACAGAGCACGTGACTATGACTCATTGAATTTGTACTGAAGCAAAGTACTTCAACCAGATGACAATCGCTGATACCAACAGTCTCATGAAGAAGAAGCATAAGAAGCCTATTGTAAAGCCCGACATCACTGGGTCCTTACAATAAATCTAATGCTGAATTGCATGGCTCCACTGTATATTATAAACTCTTATTCACCACTTCAACAATGAGTTGACAACTTGTTAGCTTCACCAAGCCAACACTTTTCAGCACATCCAGACAATGAGTTTACTAGCTGTGGGGTAGAACCAAGTGTGGCAGACAACTTACCAGTATTCATTACATTTAAATAATTACCCAAATTAGGGATTTTCACTATGAGCTTATATTACGTCCTCTTTTAATTAAGCCTTCAAGCCCATTGAAACTTTCATCATTAAAGTTACAATCAGTGAAGGTAATTAAATGTTCTCACCTTCTTCTTCGACAACGCAATGAATTACGATTGGAATAACGTCTTTCTCCACACTGTATTGCCACTGAAAGAATAAAAAGCAAATTATGATTTACAGCATAATATGTATAAGCTAAAAAGAATAACACTAATTTGCCAATACAAAACTCTTTAAATTGCCAACAAATCAGCCGAGTGACAGAATACAAACAAGATCATGGTTTAGAGCCAAGGGAATACTGTTAACATTCAGCCGAGTGACAGAATACAAACAAGATCATGGTTTAGAGCCAAGGGAATACTGTTAACATTCTGCTGCTTAAACATCACACCAGTTTTTACCTATAAATAAATAAATTTTACACACACTTAGCTTAAGAAGAATTCCATTATGTTGCTCTTCAAAACAATACTTAAAAGAATATCAGTACGAGCAGCAAAATATTTCTTAAAAGTTATCTTTAATAATCAATTATCAAGTAATGAACTAACAATAATTACAATAAAAAATCACAGAGACATCCATTCCAAAAGATAATAGAAAAATTTGAACAGATTTAATTTTTCCAGACCCAACGAAAATTATAGGTGTTAATAAATTCTTATAATAAATACAGATGAATCTGATCGTTATAATAAATACAGATGAATCTAGATTGTTATAATAAATACAGTTGAACACCTAGACATCGCGATCAAATCCAAGATTCAACTAACTTCTACAGATTTCTGTATCAACATTAATAAACAATCATCGTTGAGCTCCAAGACTTTATCATCTTTCTGAAAAACTTTGCCATTTAAAACCGGTCTAATTCTAGTAGAAATATTTCTTTCAACTTTCACAATAGTTTATCAAAAATATCTCTGTTAATTACTTAGCCAAACAACAGTCATTGACACAATGCATTATAAGCACTGAGATACCTCTTCTTCTGAGAACTGACTCGGGTCTATGAAATGTGTCGGCTGGCAGAAGACCTGGTTCGCGCCTCGCTTGTAATGAAATGTTTCTGAATTCATTGCTGGGTCTCGAGGTCTGTATCTGTTAGTATAACAAAAGATAATTACATACATGTATTCATTTACTCATATTGCTGGCAACTGTGATTGAGCACATCAAAAAGTCAAGGTTAATTCAGATCGGTAAAGATCTCCCAAGCTTTCAGCAAACGCTGCAACCCTACTGACAAGATTAATAAAAAGGTTTACGGACATCAGAGAAGTATCCATATCTGGACAGCAAAAGATTTGTATTATTACAGAAATAATATAAATAATGAAGTCAATAAAACGATGAGATGCATTAGTATGGGGATGATGTAAAAAAAAATTATTCACTCTTATCAAGGTTACCATACAGTTTGAGCTTCAATTCAATCCCATTCTGTATTGAGTTCCTAAACAACTAACACCGATCCACAGCTATGCATCCAGACACCATACTTTTCTAAAAATCAAATTAAGTAAACAATTTATACCAGCACTTCTCAAAACAGTGGAACATGGTTTCTATAGCACTGTCGGTCCATGACTCACAAACAAATTTGGACTTAGAAGTCCAAATTTTTCAGAACTGGAAAACACAAAAGTTCAAGAGGGGTCGATCTAAAGGTGCCAAGCCTAAAGATATTTGTTAGTAGGTCTACACTGTAGATGCACATGCCACTAATTGATCAAAATAATACCAAGTTGGTCATTAGCAATAAACAAGCAAAAGTCAAAATTATAAATTATTCTTACAATTTTAATATGCCGCCATACCGCATTAATAACAATCTGCCACAAAATCATAAGAAATTGAACGATTTCACAAAACAATAAAAAATAGAATCAATGCACAGGATCACAAGAGATGGAATGATCTCATAAAATCACAGGAACGATTTCATACACAATGGCTTTATTGACAATCTCTTCGCTGGCAAAGTAGTAGATAGTGATGGCACACTTTGTATCCGTATCAAATGTGAACTCAATGTTGTAACGAGTGCTTGATGTTTCAATAGATGGTGACGACGATGACGTCGAATCCTGGACTGTAATATCATCCTGCTCCGATTCCCTGCAAAGAAATGTTCATCAGTTCTATACATCAATTGCAAGGTTTAACTAGTAAAAATCATTACACAGAACACGGAACTAATTATATAACACTACACATTATATATATATCATTCCAATATTCAGCAAATCATAGTAGTGCAGCTTTGACAACACATATAGAACATCGACAGAAATTAAACAACTACAATAGCATAATCTAGATCAAAAGTTTAATCAATTGTCTTAACAATTAGAAAAACAAAACTTTATGTTGCTTTACTACTGACAACCACCCAAATCTAATAACAACCAACGATTACCTCATTGAATAATTTTACTAGTCAATTAACTTAAACTAGGCCTACTTTAATGAATAAATGACATACTTCACAAATTTCAAGGAATCTTTCCTTATGTTTACAAGACTTTTCAGAGTTCTCGTCGGTTCATGAGCCTGTGGGGCTGGATACGGAAACTGCACAGATAATTCAAAATGTTGCATTAGATTTTAACCAAACCTACGTAGTTATACACACATAAAATTATTATCCTGTATTTTTACACTCACCACGAGCCTCAAATATTAACTAGATTCTCTATTTCAACATTTCAAAGATCTACACAAACCAAGCCATGATACAACAAAATTTACTCAGGACATTAATAACTTAAAGCATTTAAACAATTACAATTTAAATCATATTTCCAAAGTAAATTCTTTTACAAAATTTAAAATACTTTAAATTGTCAAAATTAATTTAAAATTTTATTGCTAAATTAAGAGTAACTTCAAGTAAAATTACAAAGTCATCGTATATATAATATCACAAATTAGTAATATTAAAAAGTAATAAATTATGCATCGTAAATAATGATAAAACTACAATAACAAAAAATTTCATCATCATCTTTCATCACCACTCATGAATATGATTCACACTCTGATGAGACCATCGATATACATGTCTATCAGGCAAGATACCAGGTAAGATACACTTTAGGAAAAATATCAAGCTTAGTTCAATTAGTTGTAAGACTAAATTCCACCGACTCCCCTGACTAAAATTCACTTACCGGTGTTGGCTTATTGCCAAGAAAATTCAGATCTTTGTTCTCGCCAAACAAATATGAATCTGGCTGCGTAGACTCAAATCTTGTGCCGCCCATTATGAAATAACTCCCAAAGTATGAACCTGACATTTATTTCACAAGAATGTCACATATCAGCGCTTCTAATAAATGGACCAAAAATAAACAATTTAATAGGTCTAACAGTAAAATCGAAAGATCAAAATTTATGTTAAGTCTTCATTTATATCTGACTATTTATTCATTCGATACATTTGATTGCCATAATAGAAGTCATTACATGATCGAAATAATTAAAGTAATTTTTCAATAATAAGTAATATGCAATGACTAAAAATGGAACATACTTAGAACACATCAAATAATCATCAGGAACGTGGCGATGTGTGTGAAGATGAACTGGTGATCCTGACGAACGTTGATAAACTCTTGAATAAATAGCCAGAATTGTCTCACCATGAAGCAAATCTAACCGATGTACCCATGTTATGATACATGATATTACTGAACTATATTATTATCATATATTATTTATTAGGATATTATTATCACTTTGTACACCATCTATAATTTAAACATAGAGGCTAACGTGTGTGCAACTGTGCATTAAACTTACAATAATAAAATAAATTACCAGTTTTAGGTGGATATTTGTATGCATTGTTATTGGAGGCGTCCACAACGTCACCCCTTGAAGCCCTTCGACTGGTAATCAATCCCATTGTGATAACTGCCGACACGTAATAAGACTAGACGTCGGGGGAAATAGTCCGGTTCCGCCTAACAACTGATTTACTTCCTCAAAATATTTACATAATTTCTTCGTTTATTTACTAAAAACTACTCCTGGATATTCACTCGGCAACCAATGTAAAATATATTTTGGAAGGACACCTTAGGCATAAATCCAGTTTATTTCTGCAATCAACATATCCAAAATAGTTAGTTCGTGGCAGTTTGAAGCCATGTTGTTCACGTAGGAATTCCAATACTTGGAAAAGGGAGAGTTTTAAAAACTTTTTGTTCTGAAGATACATTTCTGGATTTCTTTTGGGGGATGTGAAATTACTACAACTTCAAGGGGGTGGCCCCCTTCAAGCCCCTGGCACGAGCCTTTCTATTGGAAATGGTGCTAAATTCGAAAGATGTAATCGTTAAAAACAGCTATAGTGAGTAACTTCTGAAGTTCTGATCACAAAGATCAATTGCAATTGATACACTAATACGGGATATTTAATTTATTGTTCTATTTATTATTCACATCCATGTCAAGTTTAACAAATATTCCGAGAGACTATTGCAATGGGGATATCTATCGATTGGGCTGAAAGGGGTAGTTTTTCAACCATTAGTTCCGACGAATCACAGTGACAATACTTTTCTGGCAGAAATTTGGGGACTTAGCCCCTACAAGCCCCTCAATTACTCAAACATCACAAACATCAGACAGCACACGTTACATTTTCATCAGTTACAAAATAATATTGTTTTTTAATATACCTATTATAAAATATTTCAGCCACCAACTTGATGCTAGACTGCTAAACTCATTTTTCTCTTTGATGTAGGCTAGCATGCTAGGTTATTCGGTAATGTTTTTTAAATCAGTTGTTTGTAACATATATGTTATTGCTTGTGAGTTGATGAAAATAAAAGATACTGTATACTACGTATAAACCAATATATTAGTAGAAAGCGTGGTCGACCCATTGACGAGTTCTCGATGGTCAATGGGTCGACAAAAACAGTCAGGGGACTCCTATAGCTTATATTTCAACTTTAAAGTTCTCACGTCCACCTCCACTTTGACGCATCAGACTTAGACGCCCTGGAGTAATATCGTCATTTAGAAATTATTAAGTACATCAAGGCCGCGGCCGTTCAAATATGACGTCACGCATTTTTGGGCATTTTTGGGGGGGGGGGGGGGGGGGGGGGGGGGGGGGG
>JAQFYQ010001518.1:0-13161 GCA_034694885.1 Buchholzia appendiculata | reverse complement strand
TGACAAGTGAGGTATACAACAAGTGGAGTATGGCAACAAGTGAGATATGACAAGTGAGGTATGACAACAAGTGAGGTATGACAACAAGTGAGGTATGACAAGTGAGGTATGACAAGTGAGGTATGACAAGTGAGGTATGACAAGTGAGGTATGACATGTAAGACTTGACATGAGAGGTGTGATACAGAGCTTGAAAGCATTAATTGAAAGAGGAGTTCAGCCTCTAATATTTCCGTAATTCATGCAAAAAGTCCTGTTTTATTTGTCTAACTTCTAAAACACAACATCGAATTCAATAATTATTAGTGGATCACTACTCTTTTTGCTTGGTTTATTTATTATTTTACAACGTACCTTCAACATTTAATTTGTGCATTATTACAATCGTTTTCCGGTATTAAATTCGAGTGAATGAGGCCTTAAATTGAAAATTTTATATTTAATATATTAGGCTAGCTTCCCACTAAAAATCTGATTAGCAGGGTATAATAAAAAAATAGTGAAAAAGTGTTCAAAATAAATCGTGTTGGACTTCAGCACCGCCTACATCGATTGATTTGAAATGTGTGCAATAGATCACGTAGTTCTACGCAAGCATACTTTTTCTGATGTTGCCCGTGAAGGAAGAATCATATCTTTAAAAACTGACCAATAATGAAAGTTGCTATGATTGAATTGCTAGAAGATGACTAGACTGAGTAGCCAGCAATCCATTCAGGAATCTTCTCTCTGGAATAACACCTTGATCATTGTGCCAATCTATTGCCTTCTTCATAAGCTCGAGTCGATGACTTTGACCTGCCATAAGGAGCTCGTGATCTCTTTGTTCCCTTAAACGTCGGTCCTCCAGATCTTCCTGTCTCTTGCGAATCATGTCTTCGTGTCTCGCACTCCAACAAGCCTGTATGACTGGAAAACAAGAGAGAAAAAGCGGCAACTACTATTATGTAACGAATCAATGTTTATTGGATCAAAGTTTATTTTTATTTTATTCACAATGTTTATTTTTCAAAGTTACTTTTAATGCTAAACCGTTAATTAAATTTGTAGGATTTAGAAAGAATACAAAACTGACTTAATATACTATTTGACACATTGTGGCTTGCAAACTGCTTAACCATGCAGAGCCAGATTCCATAGAGCCATCGACACATTGTAGAACAAATCACGGACGATTACCGTACTTAAAGAACATGGTGATTGGTGAGAAATAATGTGTCACACACGATGACGCCAAGTCGTCTTCGATACACCTGAATGCCCACTTCATCTCACTGAAAGCTACAGATTATATTAGTAAATATAAAAGATAATAAGTGATTTTGACAGTATATTATTAAGCAGCCGCTATATTATTAGAGTAGCCATCTTTAAATCTATCAGAGATTCAATCATCGGACCTTGCAAAGCGACTCCAAGCAATGCTCGCTATTCCGATAAGCAGAAATCAAAGTAAATTAACACTTATCAAGTATTACTAAAGAAATCCTCAAGGAAGATTTCTGAACTTACTCAGAAAAAAACCATAGGAAGCGATCATTGCCACGGCGTATATCCCACGTTCATTCGGGTATTTCCATATAACGTACAGCGATGGAATACCGATCAGACCGAACACAGTGTATTTGTGGTTGATCCTCAACACGGCACTGTACCAAAAGAAACCAGCCACACAGCATACTACCAGGTATGTGTCCAACCAATCCGTCTGCAGTAACGCTAGACAGGTGAAAATGATCAAGAGGAAACCTGCTACAATGAACTTGACCACCAGAGATAATGGAATCTGTTCTCGGTAGGCCAACGCACCCAGCGGCACGATGCACGAATCCGTTTTCTGTGCGGTGCATTGTTGATCCATTTTGTACCGATCTTTACTTTGACCCAGAGTCCTATAAAAACATATGACATCCATTTTAATTTTTGGATGTCATAATATTTATGGATGCCTTTCTAGTTTTGTAAGTCAGTCTGTAAACAACAATTTATTTGAATCTTTACATTAATAACCGCAGTATGGGGGATTGACCAGGCTGAGGCTTGTCCGGATTGGGGATTTGTCCGTGGTATGGGGTTGATCGCTTGGTGGTGTCGGGGATAAATTGTTCTACAATTAAAATGAAAGTATTTAAAAAAATGTTTAAATGGATGCGTTACCTTGCCGTGATACGAAATCGTGTGCCTTGTGTCCTGTACAAGCGCTGAGTACTCGTTGATGAGCTGAACGTTGGCGAAGTATAGTCTCAATCTAGTTCAGAATGTCTCGAGAAGATTTCCAGAGTCTGCAACATGTGGATAACCACGTTCTGTGAAACCCGTAGAATGCTCGATGTGTATTTCTAGATTGGATAGAATAACCACGTTATTTTCTCGCGTTTCTGTTGACTGACACATCGCTGGTTTCTTTCATGCGCGCTATGACAGAAAGTGCCGTGAGAGAGAGAGAGAGAGAGAGAGAGAGAGAGAGAGAGAGAGAGAGAGCGTGCAGCGAGCAGCGAGCAGCATGCCAGTCAGCCTTGTTTCCTTGCTGCGTCGTTGCAGCCCAGAAAAAAATTGATCGTCTGTGCGTACATTTAGTGACACGTCGCTTTTCAGTGCTAGCTTGGAATTAAGAATAGTAAATTATGACGACGTAATAGGACAAAACCACTCGTAACCATTTCACTCCTTGCGAAACCGTGTTTTTAAAAACCGCTTTGGTCCGATTGACATAATTAATGGTGACAAAAATTAAGAAGCTAACGACGTTTTCTTATCTCGCTTCAAAATGTTGAATGTTCAGAGCAGGGTGGGATTTTCCGAAGGTATGGTTTGGGGTTCGACCCCTGGCTGCAGGCTGCAGCAACGACTCCCCCAACCTCCTTTCAGAAATATTCTAGGGGATCGGCCTTTTTAAACAGTCGCCCTCCCGTTTGTCATATAATATTTAGCCGACGACCCTCCCCGCTAGTCAGAACATTTGGTATTAGGGTTGGCGGATAATGGTGGAAGCAGAAATAATTCATTCGACGGGAGCGGTGACCCATCGACTCGCCGTTGCCCACACACTGATGCAAATTTAGTCTATTCGATCATGAAGATCCAGCGAAATGTCCAATGGCAGTCGTCCTCCATAATTCCTGGAGGCTAACAAAACTCACTCCGCACCGATGAAATGAAGTACAGTGTAGCTAAACGCTTTCAAATTTGAACAGATCTTGTGCATAACGTGGCCAAAGGAGGAACATGTTTAATCCAGCGTCATGGTATTCACTGCATGTGTAAACGATATTAGAATATCCAATTTGCATGTTGTATCAACTTATAAGAATAATTCTTTTAGTTTGATTTTGAAAATACTCAACAAACACAATCATGATCTATCGCTAAATATTTGCCAGCTTATGTTTCAATTATTTACAGTAGGCCTAATATAAATCTGTTTAATAACATGATCTATTGAATCTACTATTCAAAAACTGCATATAAATTCGATTCATGTAGACAACTTGTGAAATGTATGGTGGAATATTAAATCACTGAGAGTCAATGTTGGCCATTAGTACTGAGGGCCATAGCTGTGGGCCATGGCTAAGAGCCACTGAGGGTCGCACTGGGGACCACTGAGGACCATGACTGAAGGCCACTGGGACCATGTCTGCGAGCCATTGTCCGTCATAATAGTAAGCAGGCAAAGATACATTCAAAGTATATTCAAATGAAATAAATGTGCTGGCATTCAAAATGTTTACTACTAAATCTGCATTATTGTCCGCAGCAAATCGCAATCTGCTATCGAATGAACGGTTACAACTTTCATGTTTTATGTTGAAATATTTAGCATAGATTTTATTTGTGTGCGATTGAGTTTCAGGAACTTTCAAATTAAGTTGCAGAACTTAGTTTTTTTCAGAAGTATACAAATTCAAAAATTCATGCAACTCCTCTTTTATGAGAGTTAATAATTGTTATAAGTTGCCCACTCTGTGTAGCAACTCTCTGACGTGTATTATCTCTCTGTTTGAATGTATTATGACTCTCATGTTTAGTCTCTCGGTTTAGACGATGCGTTTACTACTTGCTTATTTTGAAGTATATATATATATATATATATATATATATATATATATATATATATATAACACTATAAGCCTACACTTACAATGGATCAATCAACTAAAGTTATGTTCTGCCTGTGTTCGGGTTTTTACACCTGGCGATAGCCATGCAAAGGGTATCTCACACTGCCTGTGGTAGAACTACAGAATCTAATCTATTTGATACACTGATGGTGCGCACAAGCCCTGATCTACCATCACATCCGTGTGAAGATTCTAACAGACAAGGACTCCGAATGAATGAAGTCAACATTGTCAGAGTTAGTATATATCGTCGAGAGGTAATACAGAGTGACGCTCTATCGGCGGCTCCAAGAGTTCAATGATGATGACTGTGCCGACGCCGAGCTGTTTTCTATCGCCAGCAGACCCGTCAATTGCGATGCGTTAGGAACGATCTTCAATTCCTTGGCCCAAACTATCTTCTCCTTCATCGCCTGCAATGCGAACTCGTATTGATTCTTTTCTTGTTCCATAACAAGCTGATGCTTTCTTTCTTCTGAGCGGTTCCGATCTTCGCGACGTGCTGTCCAGCAATGTTGCACGACTGAAGAACAGAGGGAGTACAAACCGCAAACAGTTAGTGTTAGAATTAAGCTAGCTTTATTTCTCAACATTGCACGCAAAAAACTCTTAAATGTACAACAAAAATTTCGGGAAATGTTAACGATATATATATATATATATATATATATACATACATAGATATATGTATTAGTGAACATATAGCAACAACTATACAGATAATAATGTAAAAATTTAATTTATCCATATGTGGTAGGGTCCTCGAGCACCGGTACTCTAGTGTATCGAAGCACTGTATCTGTTTTACAAACGACCGTGGACATCATTATTGGTCCTACAGTAGAGAGGCATGCATGGCGGATGATCAACACCACAATCACAGCATCTCAAACTGTAGGCCTATAACACAATGTAATATCATAGTAACAAATTAATCAATGTAACAAAATTCAAGAGAGTTAACAATGTCATTTTTATCCAAAATTGACATTTAAATAAAAAATAATGCTCTAGACTCACTCAGAAAAGAGCAGTAAGTGATGGCTAGGCAAACTGCTGTTATTCCGGTTTCTCTCGGATGTTCCAGGAAGAGAAACATAACTAGAATAGAAACAACTCCCAGAATCAGATACTTGATGTCGACTTCTGCTATGGCGCAGCAGTACATGAAGGCAAATAGCAGACATACTATTAGGCCTATTTTGATCATGTCATTACATAACACCAATAGAATGATAATAATGGAGACAAGAGCTGTTCCAGCCGCGAACTTTAAAGTCAATGACGTTTTAACCGTTCCGCCGGTGTTACCGGACGTCGCGTGACAGGGTCTGTCAGACGCGTTGTATTGCGAAGGCGCCTGAGCAACCGATTCCCTAGGCATTTTCTTCGATGTGCTATGAAATAATGCAAAGAAACAAATCATTATATATATGTATGTATGTATGTTATGTTATGTATGTATGTATGCATGTATGTATGTATGTATGTATATATATATATATATATACACGAGTATATATATATATATGTATATATAGGGTGCGCAAAAAGTTGCCAAAACGCCCCTTAAGCAAAATTCAAAGCAGCCGATAGCTCAGTCAGTTAAGCACTCCCATCGTGTGCTAATTTGGTCAGGGGTCCAATTCCTAGACCAACCAGTATTATCGGTTATAGAATTGGGCAATCTGTGTACGCTCTGTCGCCTCTGTTACCAAGCATTACAAATTGGAACTAGCTGTAAAAGGATAGGCAGTATTAACTGACATGTTTACCTTGCACACTGGCCCCGGGTCGGTGAACCTTGCTATACATCAAGCTGAGGGCTGTGGAGGGGAGATCTGCGCCCATCAACCTTCTATTTGGAAGTCGTCAAATGCTTTACTTTATTTCCTTTAAGCAGAATTCCAATTTATTAGCAGCGATTTTTTACCGGACGATTAATTTTTGCACTCTTGAAGAGGAAGAAATTTGCCATATTTTACGCTAAATTTCGTCTTCAAATATTAATTACCCTAAGGCTGTTTCAAGTTTAATTTCAAAAAAGTCAAAAATCGAGTTTTATGTACATTTTTGTTTGTTAAACCCTACTGGCCTGGCTGAAGTTTAGATGCAGGCTGTTTAAAATAACTTTATTTTACACTTGTCTTGAAGCTCACGTCCCTGCTACGGCACTGGCCTGTACAGCACTTAAGAATTATTATTAGCCTCGCAGGCATACAGAGGCTTCAATAATCCAGCGTTCACGTTGCAGTATTTGCAGAAAGCTGTCTGTTGAGGCGTAAATATGACGAATCTTTAGAGTCAGGACAAACAGAGATTAAGGCAAAGCGCGAAACAAAGCTTGAGAGTTGAAACGCTTCATAAGCACATTCTTGTAAGGTCCGAGGCCGTGCTGTAATAAAGCAGCTCACTTTGCAGTCAGAAACTTGAAAGCTTGAGTGTGCTCTGCAGGATAAGATGTCTTGCAGCGGTCTTCTATCTTAAAGTTCATTAAAAACCGCAAGATGTTCACAGAATCGTATGAAGGACACATTTGGTATCAGCAACAATTGCCCTGTCATCATCTCTACCAATGCTATTGAATATTTACCAAATTCTCATGCCAACCAATGTTTAAAACTGCATTCAACTGAGTTCCTGCACTAATAATTCCACTTGCTGTATCAAAGAAGCAGCATGTGCACTAGGCAGGCTGCTCTTCTGATCTGCACAGTAAAAGAAATGAAGACTGTCAGTTTTACAGTTTCAGAGCTTCAGTTATTCAGTGTCAGTCGAGATCTGATCACGACGAGTTGTTTCTGCACGCGCCTGACGACAGAAGTACATCTGTTACACAAAGACCTTATGATGAAGATGGCACCGGTGTCATACCGGTGATCGGCAGAGTTGGACGTGGGGCACTTTTGGCATCCGACCCGCTTCCAACTCTGAGCACTGCTCACCAATCTTCGCAAGAACTTCATCAAAGACAGTAGGAGTTGCAAATTTTATGCTGCATTCGTCCAACACCTTCGTAGCACAAAAAATTATTTCATCGGAAATTGCCTACTGAGCGTTGTCTCTCCACGAATCTTCTTCAGCCATCAAGCTAATATTTAGCTAAACAAGCGTTCAAGAGGCTTATTGAGTGACGAGTCAAACACTGATTGACTCGGTTCAATTTGAATTCAATTCGGATCGGTTCCGTTGCTAGGATAAATGCCTTAGCAACGGAACCGATCAAAATTTATAGCAATTCCGACATGCGAACACTGCAACATGAACTTAAGTTATTCAGCAAAGTTATCGAAATTTGGATTAGTTTAACCCGATCCAAAGCCAATATGTGCGCGGAATTTATTCATCTCATTAAACCTCCGTCAATTTCTGTCTGCCGACCCCGTAGGAGACAAAATAAAGTTTATTTATTCAATTTTCGGAATGTAAATTAAAAAGAAACAAACAGTGACAATAAGTATAAAAATAGATGACCTGAAGCAGCGGATCCATCAAAATATCGCACAATTATTAATAATATTAATTAACGATCATATTTTAACAATTACACAACATGACATTTCGAGAAATGACCTGCTGGATGTAATGAGACTGAAGAAACGGCGGTACACTAAGTTAACAGTAAGCTATGCTAATTGTTCCAGTTCTTGTCCCCACTAATTGTTTTCAGTTCTTGTTAATATGAACGAGGACTCAGTTTTCCGTTCTGATATCCGTTCTCGTTCACAAACAAATCCCAGCTGCTATAGGTATATTCCATAGAGCAACTAAGAGCATTTTTAAAATAAAATTTAAGACAATTTTTATGATTCAAGCTTGTTTATTGAACTATCAGCTTATACAGGCTATGACTTAGATGTTGCACATTAGATTAAGCAATTTATTGAACGAGTGACTGAGAAGGGAAATAGGCTTATACATAACAAAACACTAAATCAGTGACTACTGCATGGAATGCTGTGGTATGAGATCAATACAATGGGTATTGTATTTGAAATAATATGTTTTTTAATCACAAAAAATAGTAATTCACAAAGCAGTTCACACAGAGCAGTAGCCAGTATTTCATTGTCATTTAATTTCCTTTTGTGTGTGTGTGGGGGGGGGGAGATTTTGATGTAAACAATTTTTAACGACCTTCTTTTCAAAAATGTCTTCACAAAACATCATAAATTTGAAGAAAAAACATTATCGGGGGGGGGGGATTTCATTTGAACCCGAACCCGTCCCTTAAATGCGGCCATGAGTTCAGATATGACATGTGCACAACAATTGTTAATGTGATCAGATCTGTAGCCAGGATTTCATTTCAGGGTGGGTGTTGACTTTCAAATTTTGTTTTGGAAACTATAAATTAAAAAATTTTCATTTGGGGATTCAGTATGACTTTTATTCAATAACATTGTTCAAAATTTTTTAAGATTGTAAGAAGAAATTTTCTCTGAGGAGGGGGTTCTGACCCGAAACCTCCTCCTTAAATACGGCTTGCGTGTAATACAACAGATTAGGATCACGGTTTTACAGTGTATCAGTTTTTCGGCACTAATACAATGCTATTAGCTGTGGATAACGTCTGAACACACTTGAAAGAAAACTTAACATAAGAATCGCTTCGACTAATACTATGACTATTTTGATGACAGAAAACTTGTCCAATTTCACTTCGTCTACCTTTCTTCTAATTCAACAATTTGCAGCTTGAATTACTTTGCACACACTTCACGACATCAATCTGCACATAATCATGAGTAGGCCTTCACGGCGCCCGTCAGTGTCCTCTTTCACCGCTGTCAGTTCCATACACTTGTTGGCCTGCTTAACTCTTCATCGTATCCATTTTTATGGCTATTAATTCAACAACATTTTTGAAGTTGTTATCATTCATTTCAATATCTCTTGGCTTAAGCCTCTAACATTCAACAATGATGAAAATTTACGTTATTATTGATTGTGATTGTTTATGCATTTGTTTTGATCTGAACCTATTTATGTCTATGTGGTCTAGGTTTTGATCATTGACTTTGTGCATGCTATTTTGCGATCCAGTTGATGTGAATGTTGTGAGATGATGACAAATAAATGCTACTACTAATAATTATACTACTACTCTTGAACTAAAATGACTTTTCAGCTGTCGCTTCGATGTATGTGTCCCAAATTGATTAACTGATAGTAGTAGGCTAATCATAATGGGTGCTAAATCTGTATGCTGCAAGCAAAATAGGAATGGCCGATACCCTAAATCAGTTTACCTTTTGCCTCATAAACAAAAGATCACTTGTTTAAGTCCAGGACAGGACTTAAACAATTAAGTATCAGTGACAAAATCTGGTAAAGGTGTGTAGGGCCGAGAAATGTGCGACCGATCGACATGCAACCAATCTCGCCCATTATCGTTCTCTCGGCTTATTTGACATCTATCAATATAGCTTCAAAGAATCTTTCCTACCTCTTACGATTGAACACAGCCCACAGAAACTACTGCGTACGCTTATATGCTAAGTGAATTGAAGGATCTATGCAACAGTAAAACAAATATCACAATTCGCCTTCTTGCAGCTGCACAGTACGACGACTGCACTGTATACATGTGACACCGTATTTATACACTTTATACAGTGTCACAACTTCACAAGGATCTACCGTACATCTATCATATTGTGGAAATTCACAGTAGTTTCGATTTTCCGGATATTTATCGTTAAGAACCTCTTAACAGCGTGCTCTGTCCCTGTGGGAGTACGTGGCCACCAGGTTGCCATGGCGACCAGCCTGAAGCACCGATTGTAGCACTGATTGTAGCACTGATTGTTGCACTGATTGCAGAACTGATTGTAGCACTGATTGTAGCACTGATTGTAGGAATGTCCCGACCTACGGTCCATAGAAAATCAGATAGTATAATCCTCGATTCAACAAGCGGTCCATAGCGCCCTCCGTCAAAATCACACCCTCTCCTGTGTCCCACCGTCCTAAATAGACGGCAGGTGAAATCAGTGAAGCGTGAGCATAACCGGCCAATAACAAGACGGGGGCGTGTCAATTGAGCATGATCTGCTCGGAAAGCAACGACTCGCCGGGAGTATAGGGCCTATTTTAATTCTTATTCAAACCCGACTTAAAATAAAGAATGAAAGAGCAAGCAGAAATATACGCAAACCCTCGAAATGTTAAGAAAACAATCAATAAATAAACACAAATTCATATTTACTTTTTTCAAGTGAACTCTGCTCTACCGAGCTTTCCACTAATGAAGCAAAAATTCCTTCTCGATTCAAGTGAACTCTGCTCTACTGAGCTGTGCAGTCAGTCTGTACAATAAATAAAGATATTAATACATTGAAGCTACGATATTTGTCGTCTGATGTGTGTTCACCAAGTTTAGAAATACGATTAAACTATTTTATTCCTTCGAACCGCGATTCCAACTGATCAATAGGATCTTATAAATATGCTGTTTCTTGACATTCGTTTATATTTCTTTTTTATTCCCTAATACTGAGCCTTGTATTGTATTACCAGCGAATTTTATACTACGATATAGATTAAGTATTAAGTGTAATTATTATATTAGATTTTGCGAACGCATAGTTAAACTAGGACTAACCGGTATTTCAGGTAAATCTAAGTTGTATCGTAAGAGTTTAATAATTTTTTTGTTTTTGTGTTTGTTTTTATTCTTCTTTTTAAATGGAATTTGTTATAAATCGCCAATAGATCGTTCTGGGATAAATAATCGACCCGAAAATAGCTCATAAAATCATAAAATAACTTTGCAACGTAGCCTATACATTGAAAAAGTCAATCAAAAAGTCTCGCAATCGTAATCGAAATCATAGAAAAATAACGCCAATGAAATAGTAGATTATGCTAAAATCGCGTTGCCAGTTAACGTTATGAGAAGATAAAACCTCTATAAGACAAAATGCAAGCGGAGTGTATCTCGCACTTGTGAACGGCAAACTGGACAGCGAATGGAGCGAGCATGATCAGGGTTGATAGCGGGCATATTTGCATATTGCTGCAGCAGCCAGCTTCACTGCTGCAGCTAAACACTTAAGCTCCGTTCACACCACTAAACTAGTTAAAGTTACGAAGTCTAATAATGCAATGAATCAAATTTCTATTTGTGTTTACCTGTCTGTACCGGATTTTAATGATCTATCTTTGAAATATGGCGTTACAGCGACCGACCCTCATAATATTAATCAGCACAAAGTTTGGAATAAAATAATGTTTTGTGTCAAGGTACTCGCTGTGTAGTTTCATGATGTTGTCTCTTTGGATATTAAGAAAATTTATTTTTTTGTTCCTATCTTTCAGTTATATTCTCTTTTAATTACGATTTGTTCACTGCCATATTTTGGTCTGTTATTATTAAAGTGAATGTATTACAATAAATGTTAGTAACGCTTGAACTATTGCTATAATAAGTTAATAACTGTAAACTGTTAAACTAACTGTATCTCAGATAAGACAAAGTTTAATAGTTACATTTTAATTATATATTGACAACCCAAACGTCAACGTACGATCTATCGTCGCATTAATGAACAAATCGCCAATGCGATTATTATTTTCTTAATTTAAACAAAAGCAAGTCATTCACACGTCAGCATTGAAATACCAGCCGATTAAAAAATATATATATATATTTTGAATGTATTACTGTGTATTTCATGTTAATTATTCAATATTGTGGTTGAAATATATTTAATCTCTGCATTTTCACACATTCAATGTATATTATATCTAGATGTGCATACATGTGTTCATTATGTTGACTTGTTCTTAATTTATAACTAGGGTCTTAATTTATAACTAAGCTACTGTCAACAAAAGCAAGTCATTCACAATTTGTAAATGCAATCGAACGCGATTGGCTAGCGTACATTAACCAATGGTATCACAGTAGGCGGTCCTAACTATACGCCGTGAAACATTTACTGGTACCCCCACCCCTCTCCTATCCCCTGTGGACCGCTTGTCGAAACCCCAAAAGGATTATAACTTCAAAGGTATAGACCGTAGGTCGAGACTACCACTGATTACATCTACAACAAAATGTAACTTCACTCCCGGTGTTAATCTAAGACAATAGGCCCCACAATCCTATGCTGCCAATCAAGATTGTGACTCTAGAAAAAAACGATGTATATAGGTTGCTTTATTACGCAAAACAGTGATTCTCATTGTTGTGCATTAATTTTGTAGTACTTAATAACTACGCTACTGCGTTTTATGACTCAAGCGAATTAATTCTGAATTTGTTCGACTTATGAATAAAGGTTAAAGGACATTTTGTGTATGTGTGTGGTATGTATGTATGCATGTGTGTATGCGTGTGTATGCGCTTGTCTATGTGCATCTATGCTTATGTATGTGTGTCTATGTGTGTGTAAGTGCATATGTTTCTACATAATATGACACCCGCTATCATGATTGGTCAGCAACTCAGCGGGGGAGGGAAGGGGGCGGAGACAAAGTGAAACAAATCAGTCTAGATGTCGCCACACAGCAGGGATAATTGAGATTTGCTGCCTCGGGGCTGCTCGCCTGGCTCGGTTCGAGTCGACCCGGGAACAAAATAAATAATCCGACAATGTATGTCGACACTCCCTAGACATATACAGTCAGACATACACAGTGGGACACGGGTACATACATACACAGTCGCACATATATATATAGAGAGAGACACATAAGATATATACAAAGACACACAGTGAGACACACAGCGAGACACACAGTGAAATATATACAGTGAGATATATACCGAGAGACACAGACAGTGAGACAGTGAGACACAGAGAGTTAGACATCTGCCTGCCACAGTTCATATATCAGAACTTGCAGTGCTTCCACACAAAGAAAGAAAGAAAGACTCGAAGCAAACAATGGAACCTTGAAGTCTGTGTCTAATATGAACACAGCGCTACCATCCAGTAGTTTTTTCAGTGAGTCAGCCAGTCAGAGGCGCAGCTAGAAGTGAAAATTGATGAGCAGGCAATTTCCACCCTCCCTCTCTCTCTCTCTCTCT
>JAQFYQ010001517.1:0-13163 GCA_034694885.1 Buchholzia appendiculata | reverse complement strand
GCACGACTTAACCACCGACCGACTGGGCCAGTTGAGCACGGGTGGGCGGCCAAAGGTCTTTCCCGTACAGGCAATGGAGTGGTAACAATTTGCCCAGGTTTTCTACTGAACACAATCAGTCGTTGCAGGGAGGCGAACTCACTACCTCCTCGCTACGAGGCGTGGACTGACCTATTCGGTCACTCCGACCTGTTTCGGTCACTTCTTTGATATAAATGTCTACATCCAAAACCCACAAGCCATTGACTGGAGACAACAAAAACTTTGACCTTTGTGCTAGAGTTAAATTCTAATTTATACGAACAAAGTGTAATTAAAAGAGAAGTTTTTGACTGATCAGCAACTCTTTTATCAGGTTTCTTAATTGATTATAAAGAGTTGAGCAAAGCACACGGAGCCCTACTCTGCCTACAGAAAGTAATGGTATTAGACTCACTCCAAAGCCATGCAGAATACCATCATTTAATGTAGCATTGCATCCGTCAATCTTAAAATACGAAAAGCTTTTAAAAATCTCAAACGACAGCCGTACCATGTACTGCAAAAATAACCTGGTTCTCTTCTGAAGCTGGGTCATATAAACAAATTTGATTTTACTGTGAACGTGTGTGGCGTGCATTTGTTTGGTTTCATTCCTTTACGATAGTTCGTCATTGCCTATGTGTGCAAATCATACAAGTTACTCCTAACTGAATATTACTTTTTTTAAATGACACTCTATACTAAATCACATGTCATTGCATGCCACGGATGGCACTCGATACTGTCACACTACATTTCACTATATCATGTCGAATATCATGAATGATAGATGAGACTTGATATTACCATATTTAATGTCGTGTATGATAGATGACACTAGATACTATGTCACATTGAGTGTCATATATGGTGGATGGCACTTGAGGCGATGTCGCTTAAGTCCAGACCGCCACTTGAATGTGATGCCACAGTCCTGGCACTGATACGAGTATAGACCAAGATGCGTGCCACGTATGTGCTCGTAGAGCGTGCGCTGGCCGCGCAACTGCGCCGCGCATATCTGACACCGGTAAGAGTTGTAGTCGGCGTCAGATGCAGGAGGCCACTGGGACGACCCTTGAACTGCATCGCGTGTTAGTTGATCAGCAGCCTGATGGAACAAGATGGCAATTGATTTAATTACATTACTGTAAGAAGATAAGAAAAAACAGTTCACTCAGTTACTGTACAGCAAAATGCAGTATATTCAATTGAAGCATTATAGTAAGAAGGAAAAAAAGTTCATTCAGTAGACATACAGTAAAAGAAGAAAGAAGTTCTTAGAATTGCAGTACAATAAAGTAAGAAAGAAGTTCATTCAATTTCAGTACATAAAAGTTCGTGCACAGTTAGAGTACAATTAATGATAATTCAGTTAACATAAACATCATTTCATTTTAATGTTATAGCCAAGTAAAATAATAACGACTGAAAATTTTCTGAAATAAGAAATTGTAAGCAAGAAATCAAATCGTTTTAGAACAGTAATGAATAATTATATTCCTCATATGACATAGTAAAATTTTATATCACAGTTTCTCAATTGAAAGAGAAGCATAACTACCAAACAATGTTAGTCTGCTCTATGTCAAGCAATGCTCTTTCAATTTTTTTTCTTTGTTTTTGTAACAGTTATAGCCAAAAATTACAGATAGTTTTACAGGCTAATAAGAAAACTCATAAAACACCAATTTAACTACTTGGTAATCTTAGCCTGCCTTAAGCCAAACTGAAAAATAATTGTCACCGTTTAACCTGCTCATCAATAGGTCTTAGAAACATTCATTATAACTAAATAAAAGCATTCACATTACTTGAAATTTTAGAACCAGTATCACATAAATAAACCTGATGACAAGATGTCAAACCAAGCCTAAGAGCATCATGCTGAAAATTACAAGGCACTTAGTACCAGACCGGCTCATGGACTTCTCAGTAATATTACAAAGATAGCATCGTTGAAACAAAGTCCAAACTCTCAATTCCAACAAGTCCGACAACATCTCTTCGACAACGTTTTCTTCACAGTAAACCTTGTTGACAGTAATGGCATGAAGACTTTATACTGTAAGATCAGTTGCATAACTTTAAATTTATCTCATGCCTCGCATGTGAGAGTCTTGATGATTAATTGCGGCTTAACCTGCACATCAGCACATAGCCTACATACCTCTTTGAAATAAAACTGGGCCAAAATCGAGAGAAGGCAATCCATTTATCTAACTTCGTTATCGAACAAGGTTCAAGAATGCGAGACACTGCCTGAAAAGTTCGGCAATTAGATATCTCATTCGTCAGTAGACCCAATTTCCTACGAGCTGTAGATTAAAATTTAACTAAACTGTCAACAATGTGAATTAAAATAGAATACAGACAAAAACTTACCATGCCTAAGTGGGTTGGAATATCTGACAACATAATTTCAGACAGTTCGTCGCCACTCGATCGAAATGCAAAACATTTCTGGTTATTTTTGCCTAAAGCTAACGAAGTCGCGATATCCTCTTCTGTTGCTATTAAACTCTGATCCGTACAACTGTCGTCCCAGATTTCTTCTTTAATACGTCGGCTTGTAATGCCATTATTTACGGACTGATCGGAGACTGCATTGTATGACCTGCCGGCAAGTTTTCCGTCATGTGCAAACTCCATCTGTACCGACTGTTCCGAAGAATTTCTCTGGTCCGCACACAAAACTACGTCATCCGTTGCAGATCCATGCATTTCAGCAGTGCGACGCCTGTCTCTTGACCCCTTACAATTAGAATTTCTTTCAGACACAGTATGATTTGGGATATTTTTAGACGCATCAAAATCCCGACTCATTTGATTGTTATCCAAAGTAATATTTGCAGGGGAATCTGTTTGTGAGTTCTCCGACATAATCACATGATGCAAATCACCATCGTTCGGACGCGTGCTTTCCTGCTTGCTATGACAATTCTGATATTCCTCATTTCGTTCCTTCTTTCTCCGATTACTTGACAGAATAAATGGCTTTAGTTCTTGAGCCATGGACTCCTGACTCCGTTTAGCCTTAGTTGTGAAAATGTGACGTCTTCTCCTGCCAGCTCTGAGAGGCCTGTGTGGCATGTGTGGCTGCGATGATTGCATAGAGAAATACTGCTGACCATCGTAGGACACACTCTGCAAGGCTGTCGATGTGCTGAATTGTTCTTGTAATGATGTCTTGATGGTTTCCTTGAAGCTTACCAGCAGTACGTCATCTTCATTTAGTGTAATACCTGAAAACATACACTTTATATTACATAACATAACGTGCATCATGGACGTAGACAGAGCGGTTAGTAGGTTAGTAGTGCCTAGGCAGAGCCTCTATGTCCTCATCTAAATTAAAGACCACATAGTTTAGGTATTAACAATCACATCAGTGGTTACACAAAGCACTTATATATCAAAATCTTGGACTAACAAAATATTGCAAAACAAATGACTTAGTTGATATGTGTTTGATCTTCGTAATTTTCACCTTTATTGAAAATAGGATTCGATTTGGAAGTATTATATTGCAATTTTTGTACAAAGAAAGACACTTTTTGAAAGCGACAAATCTTATATAACATAACATAATGGGGTTGCATGAACGCAGGCGATTAACTATAGTATAAAAGGTTAATAATTAGACAAAACTAATTAATAGTCGCTAGCAGATAGAGATGCTTTATAGTTGTACAAAACTGATTCATTCTCCCAAAATTTGTCTAGAGCATTCTTAAAGCTATTCACAGAACATGTAATACATATGTACATAATTTGATTGATGTTAATTCTAACAACTTTTTTTCATTGTCTCGTTGTAATCGTACTAGAGGGCATCCTCTAAAGCTCATTAAACCACAATGTAGCAATAATATACAGCTGAATAATTTCAAATGTCGTGCTATTAATGCTTGGAATGAACTTAATGCTGACATTGTTATGAGTCAGAATGTGTGCACTTTCAAGACCAAACTAAATGCTATTGACTTGACTGCTTATTGTAAACGTTAACGTGATCAACGTGTTTTTTGTTTGTTTTTTTGTTTTTTTTTGTTGGCGGATCACCTTGTGTATTAATTACCTGTGGTTCGTATTACTTGTGTCTATCTGTATTACATTTGTATTTGTTATTGCACAAGTAATGAATTATTAAATAAATAAATATATATATAGAATTCAATCTACTGATTTCTACTTTAATCAACTGAAATCTGCTTAAGTGTACTTTTATTCAAGATGGTTACAAAACATACATACCATAGCTACAAGGATGCATATATACCAAAGCTACTAGGATGCATGCATAAAATAGCTACAAGAATGCATACATACCATAGCTACTAGGATGCATGTATACCATAGCTACAAGGATGCATACATACCATAGCTACTAGGATGCATACATACCATAGCTACAAGGATGCATACATACCATAGCTACTAGGATCTATACATACCATAGCTACTAGGATGCATACATACCATGGCTACTAGGATGCATACATACCATAGCTACTAGGATGCATACATACCATGGCTATAAGAATGCATACATACCATAGCTACAAGGATACATACATACCATAGCTACAAGGATGCATACATACTATAGCTACTAGGATGCATACATACCATAGCTACAAAGATGCATACATACCATGGCTACTAGGATGCATACATACCATAGCTACAAAGATGCATACATACCATGGCTACTAGGATACATACATACCATAGCTACAAAGATGCATACATACCATGGCTACTAGGATGCATACATACCATAGCTACTAGGATGCATACATACCATAGCTACTAAGATGCATACATACCATAGCTACTAGGATGCATACATACCATAGCTACAAGGATGCATACATACCATAGCTACTAGGCTGCATACATACCATAGCTACAAGGATGCATACATACCATAGCTACTAGGATGGGACTGACGATGGAGATGACAGCAGAGTTGGATGTTATCTCTGTGAAGAACGTTACCATGGTGATGATGAGCATGATCATCAGTGGTTGAGGAAGGGTCTGAAGAACTTTGAGTTGTTCACCGAGAAATGCTGATAAACCTGAAACCTGGGAGAAAAGACAACAGGTAACATGACAACAGGCAATAGGTAATAACTAGGACAGGACAACAGGTAATAGGTAATAACTAATACAGGACAACAGGTAATAACCAACTGTACTTGTGAAATCTTTAAATAAATTGATATAGATTAAAATATTAAGTGGGAAAGAGTAAATGCAGAGTAAAGATATGAAAATTGAAAGGAAATAATAGAAAGAAATATAAGAAAAGGATGCATGAAAGGAAAGAAAAGAAAACAGCGAAGAGAAAATTGAAACCAAAGAAAGAAAACTGATTGTAAAAGGAATGAAGAAAAGAGGAACTCAAACAAAGAAAGACTACGAAAAGAAAAATGTCAGATACAAACAGTAAAGAATGCAACAGAAAAGAAATATCAGGATAAAAAGAAAAAGCTATAGACAGGAACGTGTGTTTCACAATCCTTAAAGTCTGACATGAATTTATGCACTGTCAGAGTGAGAAGAAGCTCTATGTTAGCAATGAAAGTCTACAGCAATGACGTGTATTTTGTTGTAGCTCAGTGAGAACACTCAGTTTTACATAATTTTTTATATATTTGATTCGTTAAGATTTAATTAATCAGGTACCTGTTATAATGAAATATTGAGATAAGTATTCAACACTGACCTCAAGTTTTGACACAAATGTTTAATCAAACCATAAGAGGGTCAAGTATCCACTGGTAATTTTATTTCATGCTGAAATTTAAAAGCCAATTCGAGAACAATAGTGAATCAATGAATGAATAGAATCTAGGGACATTATTATGTCAGTATTTTGATATAAATGACATTCATATTGTTAATAATTATTGTTGCCAATCAGTCTTTGAACTTCCTCGTAGTTGCAACGACTGTGTATGAAATGTATTTGAATTTACAATATTGTGTGCGATTCGTCACTTACGACGTTTTCTGTCTGTGGGTTTGAACTATTCACCTAGCGCGATGAGTGTACAAGAATTTTGTCTTAGTAACAAATTGGCGCTCTGTCATCGGGCATGCTGTGGCATGCTCGAGCATGCTCGAGCATGCTCGAGCACTATAGTGCTCAATGATGAAGTCTTTATTTGCACTATCCAAATTGCTCTAATGTTTAAATCAAAGGTTGAAAATGTGTGAGGCTCGGCACGAAACAAGCAGTGCGTGCCAGATTGGGAAGAGACGTGCAGACAAAGTGTTTCGCAAAGAGAAATACAGACCAATGCTTGAGAAGTGATATCCAGACAAATGTTTGTGAAGAGAAATACAGACAAATGTTTGAGAAGAGAAATCCAGACAAATGTTTGAGAAGAGAAATCCAGACAAATGCTTTTGAAGAAAAATCCAGACAAATGTTTTTGAAGTGACATGCAGACAAATGTTTGTGAAGAGAAAAGCAGGGAATGTTTTCCACCCTGCTGGCACCAAACTTCTTACCTCGCAAGCCTCAGCCAGTGCGTACCCCCCTCCAAGGATGATGATTGGACCCCACGGCAGCTTCGTACTGACTGTACGCCAGTCCAACAGTGCAGGGCTAGAGACAGCTTTCTCTACATAAACAGAGATTCAGTTTTTAAGATAAATCTCGCGCTAACCTTCAAGATTGTCTTAATTTTCACCGAACAGTTCACAATAACTTAAGAACAAGTTCATAACACTAGTTTGGAATGGATTGCCGTCTTGAAATAAACATGATCATGTGTACTATTCTATATTCTACTGTTGTAAGTAAATAGCATATGTAAATATCGATTTGTATTTTTCTCCAGAGATTAATATTTTGATGATAGTGCAACAAAAAGTTATAAAGAATCATTTACGCTGTATTCCTTACCTGTGTTATTCCTTCGTAGCCAACTGAATGAAGGAAACTTTGATGGAAAGACAAAGAGGAGAATGCAGATCAACATTGCCGGCACAGCGTCTGTGACATAGCTACACACCACAAACAAATAACATCCCGCCGTCAAACCCAACACGAATTAGGCAAACCGTATTTTGATATTTACTTCATAAATCTTTGATATCCAAATCTACTTCGACTCATTGGTTGAAAATTGCGATGTATTCATCTAAAGTCTATTCGTGCACTCAATACTTTAACCTGTAGGCTTAAATTTAAAAAATCATCTGGTTTTAATCATCTACTTTACTCGAAATAGACAAACGTCTCAAGGCTCTATGTAGTATGTATAGACAACATTGTTACGTTCTTCATGACTTAGAACCAATCGTCATCTAGTCTACATATTCACAACATAGAACCATTTAACAAATAAATCAATCTAAGTACTTGCATATTGATTACAAGCTAAAAGTGGTTCATTTATATTTACATTTTTATATTTACAAATATAAACATAGACACTTACCCTGATTTAAACAAGGCAGCGTATCCGGGCATGAATCCCGGGTCACGGAAGAACCAGAGCAGGACAATGAGTATGAGAGCAATGAGAGCTGAGATCTCGTAGAATCTATGCATACACAGATAATATCAGCCTAAGCTGTCAGACTAGGCCACCAGTCAGAGCAAATAGTCAATGCTATCAACCAACACTTTAGTTAATGCTATCATCCAGAGCTATTAGACCAAGCTCTCAGTCAATGCTATCAACATTAGGTTAAGGCTATCAATATTAGCCAATCTTCTGCATAGTTCAACTATCTGATGCGTAAATGCGCCTGAGCCAAATATGCACAAACGCTCATTAGGTTACTGTCCAGTAATAGAATTTTTAAGTTGGAAATCCCATCCAGTGCGTGCATGGCCACAGGCTGCTCGCATACATCAGATCAGGGTTACACTGTTGAGATATACTGTCAATTTTGACATTCAGATAATTCAGTACGAGGCACAGATTAACAGAATCTTACGACTTAACTTAATCAAAGTTACAAAATAATGATCGTGGACAGAAGGACAACGAAGAGTGTAAAGATTGATAAAGATACTGCAACGTGGTATTCTTTCTTTTCGTAATAGAAATTACATGTAATGGTAGAATCATTAGGAACGTATCGTGATGGGGTTAACTGCAGGATAAAGCCCGCATCGTAATTGGATCGTTCTTACGTTATTGTGCCCAGCTTGGAGCACTCCGTCTTGATTGTCTCACTTAGACTCAGCCGATTCGTCGACATTTCACCCATTTCACAGCAGAAACAAAACGACCTGAAAAGATATTTTCAACTGATATTTTATAACGCTCAAACAATTACATTTGCTGCAACATCTATTTAGTACGAATTTATTGACAATAGACCGTTTTGAAATAAATAATCTATGTGTTTATAACTTTTTGTTTAAACTCCTTCTTGTGGGCAGAAAAGCTCCCTGAACAATGTAAAATAGCTATGAATTTTGCGCACTAACGCTTCAGATTTCCCCTCTAAATAAAAATATTCGTAAAGAAGCTCAAATTATTTCACGCAAGCAATCGCGTAGCAGACAATAATTTATTATCGACACGGAGATCTCTAATTTTTAGGAATATAAAGTTAATGCGGAATTAAATGCTATTTAGGCTATTCAGCCTGCCGGAAATAGTTTAACCAGAGAGGTATAATCGCATAGATTATTCATCCCAAAAACGGTCTATTAGAAAATGTCAACAATGGCTCAGTTGCAGCATGTTGCGGAGGATGTATAAAAAAGTTTCTGTTGTTCTATTAGTTTCAGTTATTATAATAATATATCGTGTCAAACGCAGAACAGGTCTGCTTAAGACACAGCTACAGCACATAAAAACTTATAATCATTACAAAAAGTAAAATTAAACACATCAAACACATCAATATGCATTGTGTCTAAACTCAGACCTTGACTCTCCACCAAATTTAGGTTAAGGTCAGACGCTTAGGGACTACAATACTTCGATTGACAAATGTTAAAAATAGCACAATAATGACGAATTTCAAAATGCAATCACTTAAACATGAAACATACCTCCATTTGAGAAAGTATAGTTGCATCCAGGCCCACATGAATATTAAGCAGATAATGGCGTGAGGCAGACCGTACATCAGCCACGTGGTGTAGGTTACAGGAGCAGGGTAGCCATGACTCACAAATACACTACAACAACAATTAGAACCTTTTCTAAACAATATCCACATTATTGCATGATGTGTATTTCTTGTTATAATGGGAATTTTCTACCAGCAGAAAGTTTTTTTATTAAATAAACTTGAGAAAATATTCAAAATCTTTCTTGTAGATGATAATGTAGAACTAGATCTAAGTAATTACTGATTCATTGAACGCCATCTTTAAATTCAAGAGTAAACGTCAGACAGTTTTCATTGAATATAATTTTTCGTCTATAGGAATTGGGAACACTTCTTAAACACAAGCCTCTAGAAACTCATCTCACTTTAATTCAGTTATGTGTATAAAAGTGAAATAATGCAGGTAGTCAAACTAATGCCGTAGATATAAACTTTATAAGGGAAGGACCTTTAGCCGCCCACCCGTGCTCATCTGGCCTATTGGATCGGTGGTTAGTCATGCCTAGTAATATGCAAGACAAATAACCATCGCCAGGTCCTGTCTTCGGACAGAGCACTATCATCATCATCAGCATAAACTTTAATCTTGAAAAATTATATAAATCAATACTGTCAAATTATATATTGTCACTGCAGAGTAGATACGGTAATTTAAATCATTGCCATCTTCTGGCGTTGATGACGATAAGTGCGTATAGGACTTTCAGTTTTACCCTGAAGTGGAGAAATATCCCAGTCTTACCCTGCAGTGGAGAAATATCCCAGTTTTACTCTGCAGTGGAGAAATATCCAAGTCTTACACACTACATTGTTGGCGATGGAAGGTTGGTAGAGGAGCATGTTACATCTTTCATAAGCTACCAGACACGAGTCGGATGGGGCACAAGTACCGTTAGGGACATTTGACAAGAACTTTTAAAAGAGAGAGAGAGAGAGAGAGAGAGAGAGAGAGAGAGAGAGAGAGAGGGAGAAATAAAGAGAGACAGACAGACAGAGCGAGAGAGTGGCTACCAAGAAATTTGAGTTTATCAACAAAGTGGAAAATAGAAGGAAGGTTTAATTCGCAAGTTTTGAACCAATCAATTTCAATGGTTTTTCAAACTGACCAATTAGCTGTCACCATGATGCAATAAATTGTAACACCAGAAAACGTTTTTAATCATGGCCAATTTATGTTTTTTACCCTGACAGGATGTTTTCCAGCCAGGGCAATGCTCCTGCCAGGAGAGATTATTTCGCATATCAAGGAACAAATCAACTCAGTCGTTACATCAAAGTTGACCAATCACTTGAGACAATACACTGAAATATCCGGAATGTGCTCAAGTACCTTACTAGTGTAAGCTTATTTTATCAGTCGTTTTGTAAATATGAATCTATGTTTATTAAAAGAGAACAATGATATTGAATGTGATCATTTGAGTTCTTCCGTATTTTAGGAGAAACACTCGTGTATGTCTAAACGTAACAATAATAATGATATGGGATCTATCAGTTGCTATAATTATTGTTGTTGTTGAATTTTCATTCTGACGAATACCTTGTGCTCTTATCTGTTCTTTGAAATACCTATCTGTTCTCATATAACGCAATTTTACTCTTTTTCATTTTGTGCAGAGCATAGCCTCTTTTTGTGACAATTGCAACGATTCTTAAATTCTATTTCCAGATTGGCTCTACTGTAAATCTCCGAGTTGGGAGATGACTCAGTCAGAAGTGATGACACGATCAGCGGACCTATCAGGAATGAGAGTGGGCCACACCTTGGCTACTGCTTGGTTGAGCTTCAGTCATCCAGTGCAGTTGTTGATAACTGGACACGTAGCCGTAGGGGTCAAACTTTATCGTCGTTCGCGTTCTACTTGACGCTCACTTTGATTCCTGTATTTTCTTGCTGTTTAATGTTTAGATCTGTCAGTTCTAACTAACCTTGCTTTATAAATTCTTGTTGATTTTATGCACATCTGTTTTGTTATTCTAATTTTTAATATTCTTGACTATGGTCAATATATCAGGTACATTCACCAAAGTTCCATTTCATAATCTGTAGTAAGTAAATGCTACCGTATAGCATTGCTATGCAGCAGGGCCGTAGCCAGGAATTAATTTTTTTTCTGGAGAGGTGCTTGAGCATTCCAAATAATTTGACGCTTTTCATTTTTTTTCTTCGCAAAACATAGGCCTACATTTTAATATTTGTTTTCGACGGGGAAGTTGATACATGCCGTGCAACGCAGTACGTAGCAGTGAAGTATAGCACAAAGGAATGACAGACAGTCTTGAAACATGCCATATATCACACGCGTTTGAAGCAACACAATTCGTCAGTTCGTCAATTATTTTTACACTGTTGTTCCACATTTATTTTAAGTAAAAGCATATCATATTACGACCATGCAACTATTATTTCATGCAGCTATTATTTCAATTTTCAAGTAATTGATGCTTTAGGTTTCGTGTACAATTTGAGTCGTCAGACAAATAGAGTGGTGGTATTGGCTACGAAAGTTTTTTAGCAAAATAAATAATTGGTTGCATTATTTTAAGTGCAACGAAGGATAATTAATGTTAGTTGTAATTCTTGAACCCAATGACGAGCAGCGCGGATAGTGTTGCTGCGAGCAGATTGTGGCAGCAGCGTCTGTCGACAGCGCCACTCTGGGATGACCTACTGGTTGATTTAGATCCGCTAGGGGGCGGCGTCACGACGTCAGCGGGCCTCGGGGTTGCAGCGACTGCTGGGGCGGATTCTTGACATAGATCCTTGTCCTGACAACAGGAGATACCTGTACCTGAACCTTGCAAGCTGAGAGGCATGCAGATAGCTGCGCAGGACCTTACCGTCACAGACTGTCCTCCAGCACTGGCTATCGTTTTCTAAGTGAACAAATACCATTCAGACCATTCAAATGCCATTCAATTGAATAGGCCTACAGACCTATTTGAGTACATAAATGACTACATGTCATCACTGATTGTGTAAAATGTAATTTTGTACACGATTAAGCGTTTACAAGACTAATTGTACACATGGCTAATAATTATTGTACACAGGACTAATTGTGTGCACTACTAATTGTGTACACTACTAATTGTGTACACTACTAATTGTGCACTGGACTAATCGGGGTACAGTACTAATTGCGTACAAACTAATAGTGTGCAAAATTGTTAAAGATACAGCAGAAAAAAGTCAAACTGATCAAACTGATCAAACTGACTAAATTATAATTTCTATGCTATTACTTTAGCCTAACTAGACATTTTACACATTTACGTATGCAACTATTTCCAAATGTCTAAATTAGGCAGTTGACTTCAAACACCAGTACAAATTGAAATCGTAACCGGGACTCGAACCCGGGTCTTCTGCTTACGAAGGAGTTATACTACCAGTGTGCAGTGATAGCCTACTACTGGACTACTAGTAACTGTGTATGCGCAAGTTAAGTCATAGCTCAGCTGTGGAGTTAAGTTACCTTCAGTTGTGTGACATGTTGGCAGTGAAATTCGTTCCGGACCTTCTATAATTGTCATAACTAGTTCAATATGTTCAAGTAATTTGAATGTAATGATAAAAATAAAGCATACAATAATTTGATTTAATCGCCTCTCGGCTCCAATTATAATTACTAGACAGGGTTTGCTTCTATTACGACAAGTGACCATGAGCGAAAATACAAATAAAATTATATATTATGCAGCATGATTTGTCTCCCCACCATCGTTACGCAAAGATCTCTGAACACACAAGTGACACAACTCGAACAAATAGCATCGTCTATAAAGTTTTTTTCCGACATTAGACGATGCGAGTAATGAAGTGGATGAAATATAGTTTTCTTAATATTACCTCTCACTATTACCATACCCAACACCCTCAGTTTAGCTGCATGCACCATTACCTTGTCTAACACCTTAAGATTACCTGCAGGCACCATTGCCTTACCTAACACCTTAAGTTTACCTGCAGGCACCATTGCCTTACCTAACACCTTAAGTTTACCTGCAGGCACCATTGCCTTACCTAACACCTTAAG
>JAQFYQ010001516.1:0-13164 GCA_034694885.1 Buchholzia appendiculata | reverse complement strand
GTGTGTGGTAAAAGAGCCAGAGGAAGACCAAGATTAACGTGGACAGATGATATCATAGGGTGGACACGACTAGCGACATGAGTTTGTGAAGAGGGCAGCGGAAGATAGAAAAAATGGAAATCCATAGTAGTCAACCTTCTTTAGAAGATGACACGTGATGATGATGATGGATGATGATTCTAATAATAGATAATTTTTTTATTTAGATAGACAAAATTTAGGCCTACACGCTTTCACAATTTTCATTCTAATGCTATAATCATCACTCTTGCTGGAAAATTTATTGATGTAAATTGACTATTGTTTGAATTTATTTCAAGGTTTAATTTGGTTTATGAAATACAGGAAATATTATTAATTATGATAAAACATTGTAATAACGTTAATGTACTGTTGAAAAAGTGTCTTAATCAAATGCTAGCTAGAATGTTAATTTCGCTGTTGTTTTAATTATTGAGCAAATTGTAATGATATTCAAACTATTTTCAACGGTGCTATTGTTTTTAGAGAGGCCAATTGCTAAGTCAGCTAAGCACTCGCCTCGTGATCAATAGTTCCTGGGTTCAAATTCAGACCAGGTTGTTATCAGTAACAAAAGAGGACAAATTTGTGTACACTCTGCCGCCCCTGTTACCAAGCAGTATTAGTTGGTACTAGTTGCCACTGTAAAAGGCTAGTTATGCAACTGGCGTGTTTGCCTAGCACATTGGCCCCGGTTAGGTGAACCTTGCACTATTTCAGGCTGATGTTGTAGTGAGAGATCAGCGCCCGGCAGCTTTCTATCCAGAGGACGAAAAATACATTGCATAATTTGCATTACATTTTTTTAGTAATTTTTCATCATTGATGTTTGCAGTGTAATTACCTGGATCAGCAGTTGGAAGAAGCGAAACAGACTATATGCAACAAAGATGAAACGCTAGAGAATCTCAAAAACCGTGAGTCAATGACTTGGGAATTTCGCAATCAAGACCTGTAGGCAAATCTTTGAATTGCTGGAGTTGTATTTAATATTTATGAGATAATTACCTACAGAGACACAGCGAATCTTAGCAGCTGTTTCTTAGTCTGGGCTGGAAACATAGTTTTCTAGCAGAATAATTCACTTGAAAAGCTGGTGCTGGTAAAGGTCGTTAGCAAAAGGTTCAAAATGGTTAAAGGTGGCGTTAATGATAGATGATTAATTATTATTAAAGTTGTGCCACAATGTTTCAATTTTAATATTTATTCGATTTGAAATTATGTGTTAAGGATTTTCCAATATTTACACTATTTTTAGATAAGATTTTAGATAATTTTTAGATAATTTTTAGTTGAAAATTTCTTTATATAATATATAAATAAAATAAGAAATTGCTATATTAATACAGAGAAATTTTGCAATACTCAGAGAAAATGTTATGTTTGGTATATTGTATCTAATACACAGTTGACTCCACCCCATAAATAAAAATTAAATTATAATATAAATTAGATATGATGATTCAGTCCATGTTGGATGTATAGCTAGTATTTACATCGTAGCTAATTTGTAATGTGTAGTGGTTGTTTTAAGTAATTTTACTGAACAGATAAGTAGTGTTCGAAAGAGAATAATACAGTTTTCAAAATATTTGAAGTCTGCTAAATGTTGCCCTGACGTTTTAGTGACAACTCTTGCTTGCAAAGATTACGAAGATCTGCAGAGAAAGTATGAGAGAGAATTGTCTCTGAATCAAGAAGCTGTTCATTATGCTGGAAAAGTAAGAAATTATTCTCATTGTTCTTGAATTTATATCATTTTGAACTTTCTTTGTTTTAACCTTTTAAACTGAAGCTTGAAGATGGACATTTAATGTGTATATGTCCAAAGTTGAGCCATGATCTCCGCAAAACTATGGACCGTAGTAAATAGAGAGAGGGGAAATTATACTTGAAAATATATCCAGGAATATCTAGAGTGGGATCTAGCCTGGATACGCTGGGATTGGTGGCCTCTGAACGATTTTTGTGCAGTGCTCACTGTGCTCTTCAAATAGTTATATGGATAAATGGTCAGATTGAATTCATTACGTTGATATGAGCATAGGCGGCGCGTATCAGGGTCTCAAGTTAAGGGGGGCTATGCCCCTCAATTGTGTACTGATCTTTTTCTAAACTCCCCTCACTCCCAGTCTCGTAAAGATATGTAATATTTTTGTTCCGCGCTACCCCTCTTCCCCCCCGCTAGTTAAAAAATATTCTAAATAAAAACATCTATTGATATATGAGCAGAGAATAGATTCATTATGTAGTTTGCTGCGAGATCAGTCAGCTGGTTAAATGTGCATTAGTATAGGTTTCACATTAGATTACAAAAGTTGTACTGCAAGGACTTATTTTAATTAGTAAGATATAATTCAAGTCATGGAATCAGTGTTTCAGATTTTGCAATTTTACACTTTGCTTCATAAAAAATTATCCAATATTTTACCAGACTTTTCTCACAAAACACAGTTTTGTGAGAAAAACCAATATTTTACCAGTTTTTTCTCACAGGTGTTAAAATCCATTGAGGAGTCAAAGACCAAATTTGTGGGGAGGGAGGATTTACGGATCCAAATCCCATCCTCCCCCAAAAACGAGATGTTTATGCTAAATAAATTCACTTCAGCGTCATCGTCCAACCCAGCCTCTTCTCCTTATCAGAAAAATGTCCCTGGTCATGCCCCGTCCGAAGTACAACATTGGCTACGGTCCTGGATCCATTCCATCAATTATTGTTGTAGATGGTGTCGGAAAGAGAAGCAATGGCGAGGGAAAGTTCAATCCTCATCGCTGAAGCGTCGGCAGACAAGCGTCTCAATGCCGCTCTGCAAGAGATAGAGAAGTTGACAACGCAACATCATCTGAACATGCAGAGCAACAAGGAACAAGTTTGTGTTTATAGATCTCGTCTAGACTCTAGGAAAAAATCGTAAATCATGGCAGGCTCAGATTTATTCATGAATCTAAATCGTGATATGTGTTTTGGTCTAATGAAATCTTGATAGGTCTGTACCACCCTTCTTGACGTACAGTAATTAAATGAGCCTACTGCGTTACCAAATGGTTAGCGAACCACTCTACCAACAAATATTTCCGATCAAAACGTTTTTGAGGTTACACACACGGACGACTGTATTAGCTACAAAATTGCAAGCAACTTCTGAACAATGACGTTTTGCCTATTTTGGTAAAGTTCAGTCGAAACATAGTTTGATCAGAGGTGTGTAGACTCAAACCTGGCGACTGAATGCAGCTTAAGGGTTTCTTAGTAAAAAAGGGTCAAATAATGAAGAAATATGAATAAGTAGCTGTATCGAACGCACTCCGATTTATATAACTACGCGTGCTTCAATTTTATTTACCAGTGGCAATGTACTAATGGAATTAGTAAATTGTCTTTGGAAAATCAAACTTTTCTTCTGAACTCGGATCATGCATAAAACTTCAACACTGTGATATTTCAGGTGGCGGCTCTAGAGGAACGGATTATGAAGATGGAAAACCGTAAAGCGAATGAGGAGCTTGTGGAAAAACTGACGGTAACAGTTTCTGAACTGGAAAGAGTTCAGCGAACAAATATCGAACTGGAAAAATGGAAAATCAAACTTGAAAAAGAAAGTTAGTTGTAGATTCTTTTCTAATTTTGTGTATCTAGTATTAATAACAATGTAAGGTTACAAGTAATATTCTTCATCAGGAGGTAAACGTATATTAGTTGAAAGGTTTGCATATAGACTGTAAGAGAATACACAGCATAGATTATATTAATACTGACAATCAGCAAAATAAAGTTAATACTCAGCATATTGGCTATGTTTCGCAATTATAACTGAAGGAGATGGTCAATTTAAAAGAGTCTAGGTATTAAATTGAAATTAGACATATTTTTATCTAGCATCACTAGAGCGGGAGGAACAGAATGCTATAAAATGGCGCCAGAATGGTTGAAGCACTTTGAAATATTTAGAACTGCTCCGAGCTAATAGGGATTAGAATCAAAGCATATGGCGCGTGCTGTTACTAACAGCTGTATCAAACTTTGTTCTTATTAAGCACGAAATGACACCGCATTCTGATTCTCAATCTTCTTTCTTTTGTGTTGCTTTTCCGTAATCACTTTATAGTGCCATATACTTCATTTAATTTGAAAATTTGATGGGACTTCGATCTAAATAGAGTTTATCGACCCATTGAGGGATGTTGAGGGATTTATTTGAAGGTAGAATACTAGGGAAAGGGGTTGGCCAGGAATCGACATGCTATACAAGTTGAAATATACGACTTACGGAAACATAAAAAGCAGCAGAAGATAGAGGTAAATGGAAAATTTGGAAGCCAAGGACCTGCCGAAGAGCAGAGCACAAATGATGATGATAGTATCGATTAATACTTATGAACATAAGTCATGTAAATTCTGTGTACTTACTTCTACAATACCTCTCAGTCTCTGTTTCTACAGATGTGTGTGATAACTTCTGACACACTGTTGTATCAAGTGTGAATGGTTGATTGAACTTTGTGTACTTACTACCCCCACAAATGATTGATTGAACGTTGTGCACTTACTACCGCCACAAATGGTTGATTGAACTTTGTGTACTTACTACCCCCACAAATGATTGATTGAACGTTGTGCACTTACTACCCCCACAAATGATTGATTGAACGTTGTGCACTTACTACCCCCACAAATGATTGATTAAACTTTGTGCACTTACTACCCCCACAAATGTTTGATTGAACTTTGTGCACTTAACTGTACCCCCTGACAGATTTGACGTTGATAAATGCTCTTGATGTCGCTCAGCAAAGATTAGTTCTGCCACCACCACCCCCACCGCCGCCTCCACCACCTCCAGTTTTTCTCAGGTATGTTTTTCTCATATACATTTTCATTATCATCATCATTATCATTATCATCATCATCATTATCGTCGTCGTCGTCTTCGTCGTTTTCATGCGCTTGTGAATCCGTTTGTTTCCGTTGTACATTTCCCAGAAACCTTCTGGCAGTCTCTGGTTTTGCCAGTCTTGTTAGGTCGAGTATCTTATTTATTTCCACTCAGTGATATCACCTATATCCCCGCGTATACTATGGTACTACATGACTTTCCTTTTCGTTCCATTCCTTATCTTCAAACATTGCAGACTTTATTTTCAGTTTTTTTCATCCTTTCTACAAATATCAAAAAGGTTAAATATTCTTGCTAAATTGTAATGTTACAAAGTTACAAAGTTTTTACACTGATATGAGGAAGGTATCATTTTTTTCTTGTACAGTTTAGATTGGAATAATGGTATATTCTCTGTTCTGTATAAAGCAGTAAAGTAATTTCTATTCTCTTTAAAAGGAAAGGCAATTTTTATTTAAGGAAGGGTAATATTTATCTGCGTCATCGTCGTCGTTATTGATGAGTGCCGTTTCGTATGTCTGGTTTTTATTATATTTTTTTCTCAAAGCTGTTTTTACACTAAAAAGCTTTGCATATAATAGTAACCATCAGCTGATGCTGTTCACACTGTATAAAGTAGGTAGCACTACTTGCTTGACTGTGTTCAACTAGCTGTGAGCTGATTGGCTCTTGGGAGAGTGACAAGTGTTATTGATGTCAACTCTGCTGTCAGCATTTGCTGACATAACTGCTTCAACTCTCTTATCAGTGACAATTAAGACAGCGCTATCTGTGCCAAGACAGCGTTATCAGTATCTTCTTGTGTACCTCAGTGATATAATCAATCAGACTGTCAGAAATAATCCTCATTTTGCAGCACTAGCCTTTAAGTTTATATTATAAGTGCCTGGGGGAAGTTTACAAAAATTGAGCTTTCTCAGGGCTTGCTCTAATCATTATAAAGGCCCCTGGCTAAAATATGAGTACCAAAGGAAAGGAAAACAGTTTTGATTCATAGAGCAAAATTATACTAAAGCTCAAAGGTAATAGAATCTCTTTAAGACACTCAGAATTATATTACTTATTAATTTACTACGATCATGCCAAATTTGTTTTTCAATGTTAGAATACATCAATGCAAATAACCAATAGAGAGAAAAGTACAGCTATATCCCAGCATAACATTTCAAAATTTCTTCGGAAACAATACACGCTTTAAACAATATACGCTTTAAATAACTGCATCATTGTCATCATAAAATCATCATCATTATCATTAAATAATATCTGTAATTTTTCTGCTTTATGGTATTGTATACCCTAAATTTAGTTATATACAGGCCCTAGGGGTGTTAATTGCTGCTTAAATTGATTATTTCCGTTTCTCTCTCTCTAGGCCTCTGCAGCTATTGATGAAGAAGAAAAACGTTTCCGGGTCTCCAACAACTGCTGGTAATCCTCAGCTAACAAAGGCAGGAAGTAAGTAGCTTTCAACTTTTTTACTACATTGTATTGCAAGGTAATTCAATAACTTACACTGTAATTTAATTCCTTCTTCACTCGAGTGTAGGAAAAATCGAGAATTTGATAAATGAAAAAATGCTACTTTCTTTTAGGATTATTTATTTATGTAAGATGGCCTGTAATTATGGCACTCCTTCCACTCCTCCCACTCTGTCAGTGGGTATGTTTCAATGTTAGTCATTGTAATCAGGCTAGAATTACTTGGTGTAACAACGTCAGCAGGGAGTGGACACTATAAATTTACTACATCGAATCGCGATTTTTTAATGATACATTATTATTCTGTATTTTTGAGGACATTGTAACTCGTACTTTGCAAGCGGTAAGACATAAGTAATATATGATAATTTAGCCAACTTTTCTTTAGAGGATGAATGTAATGATGATGATGATGATGATGATGATGATGATGATGATGATGATGATGATGAAGACGACGACGACAACGACGACGACGACGACGACGACGGCGACGACGGCGACGACGACGATGATGACGATGATGACGATGAAGATGATGTTATTGGTGGTGGTAATGTCGATGGTGATGATGGTGGTGATGGTGACGATGGCGGTTGCGGTGAAGATGCTGAGTTTCTGACGATGACGATGATAATGACGACGCTGACGATGACGATGGCGACGACGGTGATGAAGTTGGCGATGAAGGTGATGACGATAAAGTACATACTAGCTATAGCGTGTTTCACTTCAATACTGTTCTTGATATGAGAATTGCTGCCCGTTTTCTTTAGAGGTTAAAAATGAAACTTACGAAGAAGCGCTTTCCGAAATGATGAAGCGAATTAAACAAGGCAATAAACTGAAGCATGTAGAACGCAAGGTTAGTTGAATAATTACTTGTGTCTTTTATTCGCGAAACTGCGCAAACTTTGTAAGTAATATACAGTAATAATAATCAATGTTTTTTTAAATCCATGCATTCTACTAACGTAAAGTATATGATGTTTTCTAGTTAGCTGGTAGCCGAGCGTTGATCTTCCATCACGTCCTTCAGCCTGACGTAGTGCAATATTCACCTTACAGGGGCCTGTGTGCTAGGTTAACACATCAGCTTGTTACCTAGCCTTTTACAACTAATGCCAACTCCAATAAAACTGTATTTTATTATCAAATTGCACAACGTATACCACACGTATAACGTATCAAATGGTTCAAGTTAAATATTAATCCAGCCTTATAATTTTCAGAAAATTCCAGTCAAATAGTCTTCAAACTTCATAAACTTCAATAGCCACGTGTTGCTAGGCTGCCTTATAACTAAAACGAAGACAGTGTCAAATAGCAAGCTGCATGCTTAGAGTATTTAAGTGTGTGTGTGTAGATGTTGAAAGATGAATTAATAACCACTTTGAGTAAATTCAGAAGTATGAGTCGTTAAATGGTGGAATATTAAACTGACTCAAAATGTTGCTGTCAAGTTTCAGAAACCCAAGTACAGATAACTCACACGTTGTTAACTAGACCTTGACAAGAGCTTCAGTTTTATATTTGACACGCTTGAATGTGTTGGATGACAATTTCTAGATGTCCTTTATCAGTCATTAGGGGTCATTCAAATATGACGTCACGCAGGAGGGGGAGGGGGGTCGTCGAAATGAGACAATTTGTGAAAAGGGAGGAGGGGTTTAGCCCGACGTGACGTCACGCAAAAAAAATTAGCAAACATTTTTTCAGAAATCTTTGATCATTTTTGGAAATTTTGTTGTTTTTTATCGATCGCCCCCCCCCACTCGTCAGAATTTTTTTGACTCAGAGGGGGGGGGTAGGATTTGTGACGTCATTATTTAGGGGGGGGGGTCGCGAGGTGTGACAGAGTGTAACAAGGGGGGAGGGGGTCAAAAATGCTGAAAAATGCGTGACGTCATATGTGAACGACCCCTTATAGCCATATCTGGCCTTATTCCCATAAAAGAGTCCAGAATTAACTTAAACCAGGATCCGGTGAGATTTAAAAACATTGCAAGCTTTTCATTTATGTTTGAATTAATCCAGTTAGCAAGTGAGGTCAAGATTTTATTGTTGCTGCCAATGTATCTATTGAGCACACCTGGTTGACTGCAAATGGAATGTACATTTTTAAACGCTCCTTTAAGGAGCGTTTAAAATAAAAAAAAGCGTGCTGTCAACAGTGAGCTGCCTGTCTTGATGGTTTTATCATCAGTGCCCAGCTACAAGTCTCGCATATCTATATAAGGACTGTTCTTCAAAGCAGATCTTTTTCCAAGCTGCAATCTTTCTAGTCTGGTTTTCCATAATGGAATTCATGTTCCACATTTTCTTTCGGGTGCAATTTCTCATTCCGCTATGCAAGAACTGATTGCTGCTTCCACCCAACGACGCACGTTTTTGATTGTTAATGGGTTAAATTAATTGATACTAATATAATAATAATTATAGCATAATAATATGAGTGTAGATTATTGAAATGAAAATGATAAAGATGTTTGTTGTTATCAGCGTGTTGTTTGTTATTACTATTATAATGTTATTAATGTTAATGTTATTATTATATTATAATTGTAATTTTGTGATTCTTTTTAAAAAACGTTTTAGCCGATAATTTTGTATAGTTTTATATTTTAATTTGTTTATTGCTTGCGTTGTTGGTGTTGTAGCCGACCGAAGAAGAGAAACCATCAGCCATGACAGAACTGCAGCGGGCTCTGGTATGTACATATAAGGGTGTTTGGACCTACCGTGCTTATAAGGGTGTCTCAAAGATGGATGGTGTCTAAAGGATAATAGTTCTTTAAAAGGATGGTTGGTGTCTAAAAGGATAGTAGTTTTCTGAAGGGTGGTAGATGTCTAAGAGGGTGGTTGGTGTCTAAATAGTGGTATGTATGCCTAAAGGTGGCGAGTACTAAGTAGTCCTGAAGGGTGATAAGTGTTATTAGGGTATAACTGTTCACAGGGCGACTGCACACCGGACGATTGAACACACCGGAAGGTTCGTTATTGCGGGCGATTGAGCACCGGATGAAAGATGTAAAAAAACGATCAATGTCAACAGTAGGCCGTAATAATAATCGTGCGAAGGATCACAGTCTATAAATATTTCTACAAACTCTTTGATCCAGTGCCCCCCCCCCTAGTTTTTCGATGATATACGTAGATCCACCGATTTGAAATTGATGCTGTTTAGTAATCTCGGAAATTGCTTCTGACAACAAAAACGATGTTGACGATGTGACCGTCCGCTAATTACGTCACACTTTACCAATTTTATACCTTGGTCACACTAGTACCACTTGGACCACCCCCCCACACACACACCGTAATCACCCCCACGTGTTGTGACCTACATGCTGTGCACGCAAGGCAATTCCAAGGGGTCGGTGTATCTCCAGTGGCGTCGTTTTGCTGAAAAATTTGGTCGGAATTTGAAAAAAATTGAAAAATTTGGTCGGAACGAGCGAGGTTTTCCTCTGACTTCTGACTAGCGGGGGTGTGATGGCGATGGTCAAAAATTTATTTATTACGAACGCGGCAGGTCCAAAAATTTCGTCGGGACATGGTTGGCGGCCGACATGGACAAAATATTGGTCGGAAAATGTTTCGATTTTACACGGTCGGGACATGAACCAAATTTTGGTCGGGACATGTCCCGACTATGCCAAATTTTGGTCGGGACATGTCCCGACTATGCCAAAATTTGTTAGGGACGTGTCCCGACCGTCCCGACCGTGATCGACGCCTTTGAGTGATTCTATTGTGGTTTGCATGTTTTTTTCCAATTTGCTTCATTCACACAACCAATTTGTAGCAGAAGAAATACATTTGTGAAGAATGCGACGCTTTATGACAGACGACAAACAGAGAGACAGACGGACAGTGTCTTTACTTTATTGAGTAGATTAACGTTTAATATTAAATAACTAATATAATATGAAGCTAAGCAGAAGTTTCAAAATGCGTCATTTGTTTTTTCCCACTACACAAAAACTGTGTTAATATTGACCTTATCTGAACATTCTATAATTAAATAGAACAGGAAACCAGACATTGTGCTGTTTTGATATAATTATGTTTTAATCAACAGCTGGCAATGAAGAAGAAGCCGGAGAGAGATGCACCGGACGGTTCGGCACAGTCAGACGAACAGACATCAGAAGGTACGACACGGGCAGATAGACAGACATCAGACGGCACGACACGGACAGACAGACAGACAACTGATGACGTCACGAATGCGGATTGTGAATCAGTGAACAACTCGCATGCGGACGAGATTGACGTGAACGCAAATGTGCAATAACAAGATTTTATACACGCAGTAAAATGATCATCGGGTAATTTTGACAGATGAGTCCAGTTGTCGGTTTGAGTTTTATATGTTGAGAAAAATAAAGAAAGACCAAACTTGATGTCAAGGTCATTGTCTTAACCCGGTTCTGTTTTTGTGAACTATATAACAATTCGTCAATTACGAAGTTCTCTAGGTATTATAGATCAGTATTAACATATTTCACACAGTATTCTGAAAGAAGTTACCATGTAGAGAATTTTATTAGATCTGGCGAAGTACTCAGTAGACCCAAGCTACTCGGTAGGTCATAGCTACTCGGTAGGTCAAAGCTTAACCTTTAGAGAATGACACTGGTAGGGCGGATCTGGCAATAAATACTCGTATTATATACTTAAGATTGGTATTGAATTTAAGCAGGAGTAAGCGTAATGTAAGTAAGAACAAGAGGTTAAGTTGCTTTCCGTCAAATTCTGGAAACCCAGGTTCGATTCAAGGCTCTCGCTTTATGCTTAGCTCCGTAGTTTGTTCAGATCGATCGTAGATCGTTATCTACCTGTTATCAGCGGCTGCAACATTAGCTTAAGTCAGAGTTGGACGTGGATCACTTTTTTCGGACCCGACCAGACCCACTGAACATCTGACTCGACCCGACCCGCGGGTCACTCCAAAAATTCGGACCCGACCCGACTCGACCCACGGACTTTCTGACCTGACCCACCCCGACCCACGGACTTTCTGACCCGACCCGACTCGCGACGTATAAAATATTATGAAACATTTCCGTGAATTTTTTCTGTAAAATTCATATGCAATATATTTTGGTTTTATTTTAAATTGTTCATTCTGATTCATTCTGATGCATATTAAATAATAATTTGATTTGGGAATAATTTCTAAAGTACACACAATTGTTTCACTCTTGTCGTTGGCCAAATAAAAGTTGGGCAAATACATACGAGGCCAATAAGAAATGAATAATAATATGAAATTGTATGACGAAGGAAACCTTTGGAGTCTTGAATAAAATTTAATATTACACATTGGTTTATTAGTCTCATTTTCTAGTCTATAATTAAATATTTTAATAAATCTGTGTCAATTTTATAAACGAGTATTAATGTATACTATGATTGTTATACTTGTATACTATGATTGTTATACATCCGGCCATACGCCGTATTCGGCCGGACAAAGAAATTAAGTAGATGCGTATGGGCACTGGAAATGATCCAGGCAAAGGCAAAGTCCAAAGGCAAAGGCAAATCCATGGCAAAAATTTCCACAGTATGGTCTAGCAAATTTTTACCACTGCAGCACTGGTTAGCGCACTTGTCTGTCATTTAAGAGATCCAGGTTCGTTTCCTGGTTCGAGCATAATGTTTTACTCGTTATTGGAAGGTGGCTTGTTGTAAGCGGTCTCTTTGTATCTAATTTACAACATATGGTGCTAGAACCGCGATAACGATCGTCATCCCGACGTATCGATGTTCTGCTGAGTAACTATATTTGTTCCCTGGCCTGTGTGGCGTGAGTGGCCTGTGTGGCCTGTGTTGCGTGTTTAGCCTACGTAGTGGCGGAGTAGTAGCCTGTTTTCATGTTTGGTGGAGCAGAGGCCTACGTGACGAAGGTAGAAGTCTACGTGGCGGCGACGTAAGATCGGGAGAGAATCTTGTTCGGGGCGGATTAATGTGGTGGTACATTGCGAGACGCTTATGAACTAAGGTGTTCAAAGTTCGACTCACTGGAGGCGCGCCGCGATTGCAGTGGTAGTGTTGATATGAATACGTTTATGACAAGTGTGTCTTCCAAGAACGAGTAGAATGAAAGCTCGGGTTGTGCAATGGTTAGCGCACTTGCCTGTCATGAAAGAGATCCAGGTTCGATTCCTTGCTCATCCATAGCGTATTGTTCCTGATTGGAAGGGGGTTAGTTGTAAACGGCCTCTTCAGATCTCATCTACAACATTATAATTATTATGATGGGTGATATATCACAGGGAGATTGAATAACCGTGGACTAACCATCAGAGTGAAATTATTCAGATTTGTTAGCTAGTTTCGCTCGCCGTTTGTCACATGCTATAGCATGAAAAGACGAGGTTTTCAGCTGTTTTTGCAGCACTCAAATCAGATCATTTCGCCGCTTATCAACTCTGTTATTATAGTGATAAGGTGCGTTTACTTGCACTGTTTGTTAGAATTTTGAAACCCGAAATGATCTCAATCACTAATCTGGAGGATCTTTTGGACCAATATAATTACGTATTTGCTTAAGAACGCATTTATACTTTTTCAGGATTGCGTATAAACGGTGTTCACTCAAATACCTGATAAGACTCAAATTGCATCAAAATTATAATGTTTCCTTTTAATTCAAGCATGACAAACGCACACAAGCTACAAGCGTACAATTTCATGCAATCTTATACTAAATACGGCCTACCGACTAGGACACGCAGGTCAGCTTCATAGT
>JAQFYQ010001515.1:0-13164 GCA_034694885.1 Buchholzia appendiculata | reverse complement strand
GACAGAACATTTACTCAAGTCAGAGACTACAGACAGAACATTTACTCAAGTCAGAGACTACAGACAGAACATTTACTCAAGTCAGAGACTACAGACAGAACATTTACTGAAGTAAGTCTACAGACGGAATATGCACAGAACATAGAAACTTAAGACAGAACATATACAGCATCTACAACCTAAAGACAGAACATTTACAGCAGCCAGACCCTAAAGACAGAGCATTTACAGCAGCCAGACCCTAAAGACAGAACATTTACAGTAGCCAGACCCTAAAGATAGAACATTTATTGCACAAAGAGCCTAAAGACAGAACATTTACAGTATCTACAACCTCCAATTAGAACGTTTACACACCTAACGCCTACGGGCAGAACAATTACTTGACCTACAGGCAGAACAATTACTTGACCTACAGGCAGAACAATTACTTGACCTAGAGCTTACTTGACTTAGTGACTCATTTTACCTGACTTAGAGCAATTACTTGACCTACAGGCAAAAAAATTACTTGAAATAGAATAAAAAACAAACAAATATATAATAACAATAAGAGTAAAAACTAACTCCTGGCTCTTTCCAAAGCAATTAAAGACAGAAGATTGCCACTTACTGGGTATCCAAAACCTCCGATGTTAAGAGCTTCTTCAACGTTCATCTGAGATCCAGCTTCAGCCCAAACCCACCTGCAACATCAATACACAAAACTTTACCATGATATATAGGCACAGTCTACCAATCATGTTTTTTACCTGCTACAGATTATAAAAAGCTGTACAATTCGACTTATTTAATCAACAAAAACCAATTTGTTCAACACTTACATTATTCACACACTAGAGATCAACTGTGCTACACCGACTGGCAGAATATGAATCAAAAGTAAATAGGACTTAGTACAGACTTCACAAAACAATGAAAATGTAGTATTGTTGGAAAATACTGCTTAGCTTTACTCGGAGCCTCAATATATTATTAAACACAGTGTAGCTTCATTCAGCCCCCAGCACAAGTATGACATTTATGATTCATCCAAAAGTCTTAACGATAGATGCACAGTTTGCTGCAAGTCAACGACAGCCAGTCACTTACGCCCACATCCTCTTCCTGTGTTTGTCGCCGAGCTGACGCAGCAGCGTGAGGTAGTCGTTACGACACTTGGACTGACAGTCGAGAATGTGCGGCAGTACGGCGACGACACAGAGTTGATGATCCTCACAGGCGCTCTTCAACACGGACTCATCCGTCAACTACACACACACACAGGCGCTCTTCAACACGGACTCATCCGTCAACTACACACACATGCAAGACATGAATCACAGAGCTCAAGGGAATGAGGACAGCCGTTAGTCCCACACACACACACACAGTGCTACAACTAGAAACACATACAGACAACACCTGAATCACAGAGCTCAAGGGAATGAGGACAGCCTTTACTCCCACATACATAGACAGTTACACGCAGTGCTGAAACACGAGGAGCCTCAAGACATTCACATTACAACAGCACCACAATGAGAAATCAATGGATACTTCATCGTTACTAACAAAGCTAGAACCTGTAATCATTGATGTGTTCAAAATGTTTTATTACAAACACTGACAGAATTTAAATCTCTTGGAACTAAACGGTTAACACAGTACAATGCATGAGAAGCATATGCCATTGTTATCAATGAAACAAAGATAACATAAATAGTACTCCTAGTGTTCTATCTTAAACAAAGATAACATAAATAGTACTCCTAGTGTTCAATCAAAAACAAAGATAACATAAAGAGTACTCCTAGTGTTCAATAGTAAACATAGATAACATAAATAGTACTTCTAGTGTTTAATAGAAAAGAATACTGTAGCGGTAAGCTTGATGGATAAGATACCTCTTTTAGTTCAGGAGGTGGAATGTTCTCTGCATGCTTGCCAAGTGCCCACGCTACGATGTCATCCGCAGTACGACCTCCGTCGTACTCAGAACTGTCTCCATCTTTCTTGCCAGCCGGAAACACTTTAATAGTCGGGTATCCACGAACCTACACATTACAAGGAAACATGTACCTACACATCGCAAGGTAACAACATGTACCTACACATAGCAAGGTAACAGCATGTACCTACACATCGCAAGGTAACAACATGTACCTGCACATCGCAAGGTAACAACATGTACCTACACATAGCAAGGTAACAACATGTACCTACACATCGCCAGGTAACAGCATGTACCTACACATCGCAAGGTAACAACATGTACCTACACATAGCAAGGTAACAGCATGTACCTACACATCGCCAGGTAACAGCATGTACCTACACATCGTCAGGTAACAGCATGTTCCTGCACATCGCAAGGTAACAACATGTACCTGCACATCGCAAGGTAACAACATGTACCTGCACATCGCAAGGTAACAACAGAGCTTAATCATTGTGCAGAATCACAGCACCAGACATACTATTAATACACATTATCATAAAGAAAGAATCACCCAGCCAAACACAACATACATTACAACAAATTCCTCGTCTTTATCCACGTGCTCCTCATCGTACTTCGCTATGTGCTCCTCATCGTACTCCTCATCGTACATCTCCATGTACTCCTCATTGTACTTCTCTATGTGCTCCTCATTGTACTTCTCTATGTGCTCCTCATTGTACTTCTCTATGTGCTCCTCGCGGAGGACCTCGAGTTATGGAGGAAATGGATACCAGGGACCTGCCTTCCGGCAGAGCACTAATGATGATGATGAAGAAGCACTCCTCATCGTACTACTCTATGTACTCCTGATCGTACTCCTCTATGTACTCCTCATTGTACTTCTCTATGTGCTCCTCATCATACTCCTCTATGTACTCCTCTATGTACTCCTCAACATATTCAATAAGACGGGCAGTGATTATTTATAAGGAAGGGCATCCAGCCAAATAATTTTTAATCCTTTCACGTGCGACCATTAGTACAGCATTAACTATGATTAACCCTGACTTGTATACGTCCGACATTATTCTACATGGAAATATGTCTATTTGACCTTTATAGACGTGAAATGCTGATAATGATTTAATTTGTTAACTACATGAATAATCATCGTATTCATGCTCTACAGTCGACACATACATCAAATCAACATACACAACTTAATTACACACCTGTTAAACAATTCGACATACAGCCAACAGAAGAGACGCAGACTCAGTTGTATCATAACAACAGAAAATCAGCTGTCCAACATACCAAGCCCTAAATCATTTCCAGATAACCTCTAACTTGCACCCTGAAAACGACTACCTATCTAATTGCATATTAACACATTCATCATCATCAGCAGTGCTCTGCCCGAAGGCAGGTTCTTGGTATTCATTACCTCCACAGCTCACGGTCCTTCGCTTTCCTTTTCATTAACACATTACAGGTAAACTAATAAACAAACGACATATTCTGTCAATCAAGTCCAGCAAACGTAGAGCTAACCCCGTATCTGCCGGCCATGACCGTGTGAATCGTGGCATCCAGAGCTCCCAGCTTGACCTTGCCTTTGAGCTGTGTCGCCGCTGACTGCCAGTGTGGAGCGAGACTCTTGCAGTGGCCGCACCACGGAGCGAAGAACTCGACCAACCACATGTCGTTACTCTTCAGTACCAGCTCTTCAAAGTTTGAATCTGTCAACTCTATGACGTCCTTGGCATCACCGGGGCCTGATGACTGAAAACAAATAGCTCCAAATGTTCCACAATAGTTCAAATAGTTCAAGGCACTCCTGGTATATTATATCAGAGTGCATAATAAGAGAAAGATTTTAGAGCACTCTCTACAATACTTCTGCATATGGCTTATTTGAACCTAATTATTCAGACGTTTTCGCAACAAATTACATTTAGAGAATAATCGAGTGAAAATTAATATTAACATAAGAATTGAATGGCAAGTCGTCAATTCTTGTTTTATTGAAGATCTATTTTTTTTTTTAAATCAGTAACAAAATGTTATATTTGGGATTAACTATTAAATCGTGCCATACCACATTGCCTACAGGCACGTTCATGGAAAATAAATTTAAGGTCTGTCCAATACACGGGAACTTGCCTGATACTGTCCAATAAGGAAACATGGCAACATATTTGTGAAAACGTTATTATGACGGCGACGCTACTTCCGACCTGGAAGCATTTCACCTGCAAGGTTTGAATGATTAGAATCACTTTGTCAGACAAACTTAGACTATCTGCTGTAACTGTTAAATACGAAACTATATTACACTGATAGTTGTTAGAAATTAGACACTATGTTATTATTAAATATCATCACGCATATTGCCAAGAGGAAAATAAGCAGTGTAACAGTTGGTGACTCACAGATTTCTTCTGTTGTCCACCTCCACCTCCACTGCTGCTACTCTTTCCACTCAACCGGTCGTTCACAAGAGTTCTCAGCTGACTCATAGCACTGTCAACGATCGCACTCGCACTTCTTGCACCTAAACAAGGCAAGACACAACATGATCGCACTTTGCACTTCTTGCACCTAAACAACACACCAAACAACATGATCGCACTCGCACTTCTTGCACCATACACAATGCAAGAAACAACATGATCACACCCGCACTTCTCGCACCATACACTATACAAGACACAACATGATCGCACTCGCACTTCTTGCACCATACACAATACAAGAAACAACATGATCGCACTCGCACTTCTTGCACCTAAACAACACACCAAACAACATGATCGCACTCGCACTTCTTGCACCATACACAATACAAGAAACAACATGATCGCACTTTGCACTTCTTGCACCATACATAACGCAAGAAACAACTTGACTATTGATTGCACCGACTGTGCTAAAACTTCTTGTACATTGTAGACAACGCAAGATTCTAAGAACTCAAGATCCTAACTAAAACGTCGATCATTGATGATTATTTGTGATCCCTAAAAGCAGAAGACATATGGATCATCATAATCAACACTCATGTTGCATACCAACTAGTCTAGTGTAAGCACTTTACTGATCATTTCGTGTCATTGATCATATCATGTCAACAGAAGTCACGATGACGGTCATTGTCATCATCACCAATAATTGTCATCATCATCAAAACCGATGTCCACTTTACAGTTGATCAAACATCATCAATAAGTTTCTAGCCATAATTATGAGAGTGTTGCACACAAGCACACTCATGCGGACCGTATGCTTATGACATTCTTCTTTTACTGGAGCAAAACTTGACAGCCAGATGCCCTTCCTGATGCTAACGATCTCACATCACTCGACTCATCCAACACGATCAGCTGGAACTTACTTGCTGCTGGCTACATGGACCTTGAGGAATGTCAACGGTTCAAGTCAGCAGTAACAGCCTTCAATAATCAACACGTCATGATGCAAACAAATAAACATTACAATAAGTATAGCAACCTATCTGACCAAAGTCTGAATTATGACGTCATACCATTATAGTCATCTGGTTTCTGTTTATTGCCGCCGAATATCTTGATAGTAGGAAATCCCTTGACGTTGTACGGTCCACCGACGGACTGGTGCGTGTCCATGTCCACCGCTCCCACGTTCACTATACCCTGCACAACATACGCAGACGTTCAGATGAACAAATAAATTACAAATCATTTACGTTACATGCAAAATAGTCTAAAATCTTTTTCAAGGATAATTAGACTGCCAATTTTTTCATCATGTAAAAATTTACCACTCGCAACTTATTAAAATGTTATCAAGTAGGCTAGTTCATTCTGAAAATCAAATAACATGAATACAAGAAATGGGTACATGAAAATAGAGCACCAGCAACACATTAATTTAGCAATCACTATTAGCAGATGAACCAATCAGATGCCAGCATGTGAACCAATCAGGTGCCAGCATGTGAACCAATCAGATGCCAGCATGTGAACCAATCAGATGCCAGCATGTGAACCAATCAGGTGCCAGTAGGTGAACAGGTGAGGTATTACCTTGAGAGCAGAGGCCGCCTTCTTCCACTCTGGTTCAAGACTTTGACAATGGCCGCACCTAAGATTAGCATAAAAGAAAATAAGTGCATGTTCAGTTGTTCACAGTGTATTGATAAATATGACCGACACACTGCAACAGCTTTTACAGAAAGAGACACAGTATAATTGTATATAATATGCACACATCCAATCGCAAAATCAGCGGCACATTTGGTACTGCTATACAGAACTGCACATTCAAATATTAACCCAACCTTTCATGCCTAACATCATTCAAGTATTAATGAAAGAATTATCAATAGAAAAAAGCTCCATATGAAACTCCCAAAATCCCTCCAATTCTAAGACAGTATTTGTTTAAAGTGCACTAACAATGATATGAAAGCATAGTTGAATGATTAGACTATAAAAATAATATTATAAATATAATATATCAATAAATATAATATCGATGATCATCAGTAATGAAATATCAAATATACTTAATTATTGACAAGTGAAGACGCACTATAAATAAGTTCCATACCATACATAATCATTTCATACTTGTATAGCTATAGGTATATATATGTTTCATACAGTGTACTTGTATAGTTATTTTTTATACTTTCATAGTATTTTTTATATTTCACACCCTTTCAACACAAACATATTTCTTAAATATTTGGGATGTATTTCTTTGAAAAGGGGTATTGCATTTTTTAGGACGTCAAAACCCCCTCCAAATTCCAAGATGAAATCTTGCTACGGGCTTGCGTATATATGTACAGATGAAAATTAACCAATGATTTGTTACAACCACACAATAAAGTCAACATACCAAGGTGCGTAGAATTCAACGAGCCACAGTTCATTGCTCTGAATCACTCGTGTATTAAAGTTTGCCTCCGTCAGTTCGACGACATCGTCCGACGAAGAGTACAGACCAGAACTGAGCTTGACCAGGCACACGGAGATTGCTGGCAACAATACAAGAAATAACATTAATACGGCATCAAGTCAACGCAATCAACGAGGTACTCACTTACTTATTTTACTGAATAACGTGATTTAACGTGTTTCGGTCATGAGGATACAAAAGAATAATTAACATCAATGTGCATACAATAGGGCCTCCATGATAAACACACATTACACATGCATGCAATACCATGCCTATAAAATCACATATACACAATAATAATAGTGAAGAATTGTGAAGAATTGTTATCGTGAATTAGTTCGTTTGCTATCCTGAGTTTCTCTGATAGTGGTTTTCTGTGTCAGTGCATTTTGTTTTCCTTTGTTGTGCATTAGAACCATAACCTAACCCTAATTCTGGGCAGTCGGCGCACTGCCGGAGCTATGATCACAGTCGGCACACAAAATAGTGACAAATAAGTAGAACGCATATTTTGTGCCTGAATGATCTTGAGTATAATTGAAAGCAGTGGAACATTAAGGCAAACACCTGTGCTCCTATTTAGTGACACCCGTAGTCCCGTACTCTAATAAAAATCACTGAAATACACAAAATGCTACGATTAAATAAGTGATCAAAATAATTGGTCAAAGTTAAACATTTACAAAATTAAAGCTGACAAAATGATTTCAAGCTGAATCCTAACCGCAACCAGAATTGCAACCCAAACCCTGACCCTGCCCCTACCCCATGCTTTGCACTAATGTGTACAGGAACCCTAGATTTAACGCAGATACGATACAGTAAACATGATAAATTAAAGGTAAACTTGAGCTGACGTTACCTAAGATAACGGCTGCAGCCATATCTAGAGCGACGCTAAACAACAAGTCGACAACAAGCAATGAAAGAACTCTTGGTCGTCCTCTCTATCACTCGGGGGAAAACAAAATTACAATATTAACAATTTAAAGAGAATCATCAGCCGGTCTATTTTAAGTTTATGTTATTCTAGACAAATCATTTAGAATTGCAAATGGGCGTGGTCGACGACGGTATTGTGTATGAAAAGTTCTGCACTGATTAACACGTGTTATTTAATAGGATAGGATCATCGGCGTGGCAGACAGAGATTTACACGCGTTGTTTATATCGTGGCTGAATCTCATTGGCCGCCCGATGTTTTCATCTTCTTTTCGTGTCGATGTTGTAAGAACTCTGGATATAGCTTACCGTCCAGAAAAGAATTTGAAAACAAACGTCAACAACGATTATAGCTTTAAAAATAATAATAGTGCACAATAATGCAAACAGTAACGTTAATGATAATAAATAAATTATAATGCAACGATAACAGATCTCCATGAAAATAATATACAATTCGCGAAGAGCGGAGTTTTGAGCCTGGTTGCTTGCTGTGACAAGACCATACCAAATACGATTCCGTAGTCCGTAATATATCCAAACCGACTGGGTGGTCGCTGAAGAGAAGCACCAACAGTCAATTGACGGGCGCCTCCCATTTCCGCTTTCATGATCACGGTCCTGCTGCACAGTATTTTCGTTATATCACAAGCATATCACAGCTGTACAATTAAAACTCGCAAATACTCAATCAAAATCACAGACCACATACAGCAAATACAATCAATATCATGTAACGATCGAAATACTTTAGCAAATAATATACTTATATACATGAATCACGATATATTTTAACATAAGACACATTTCATATATGCTAATGTAGAAAATGACATTTAGACCTATGTATTTAAACAGGACTGTGATCTATTGTGGAAGAAATTACTATTGTAATGTATGATGCTCTAGAATGTGTGAGACGATGATGGCGGTCAGGGATGTCGTAAACCCATCGAGTTAGCTAATTTATTATACAAGAGCCCGAGGAGCAAAATATCGCATTTTATATTGCAGCAATATTGCCCCGATTCTCAGCCAACTTACAAACCTCGGACCAATATTGGTGCAATATAAATTCCGATATTTTGCTACTAGGGCAGTGTCATATTTTCCACTCAGAATCTTGTAAGTCTCTATCATATCCCCCTCAGTCTTCTGAACTTCAAAGTAGGCAGCTGCAAATACATAAATCGATTGAGGGTATGTCAACTTTTTACATCCAACGACCTTTTTTGTTGCAGTCATCTGAACCTTCTCATGCGCACCAATTAATGCACGGAGACCAGACTGACTGACCATACTCCAAGTGACTACGAACCAAGCCTTTATATAACAATAGAAGGTATGCCTATTTAGACGCCTAAAATTTCTATTTATAATACCAAGCATTTTGTATGCCATGTTAATTTTCTCATACACTTGGGTCTCAAATGATAAATTACTATCTATTGTAATGCCCAAGTCCTTGATAGTTGCGACATTTTCCAATGCTACAAAACCGTCACCGGACGTAGTGAAATCATAGTAATTGTGTTTCATTGGCACATCTTTACGAGTGATTGACAAAATTTGACATTTATCCACGTTTAACTTCATCAACCATCTCTCAGCCCTATCATAGAATGCTTGGCAATTCTCCTGAAGCTGCACGGAGTCATTTACATTCAAGACATGTTTAAATATCTTGGCATCGTCAGCAAATAAATAGGAGTTACAATCAACTGAACTCAAATCTGGCAGATCATTCACATAAATAATGGACAATAATGGTCCCAAGACTGTACCTTGTGGGATGCCACTCAAAGCAGGATAACTCACAGACATTTTTCCATTAATCTTAACTGCATATGTTCTATTACACAAAATTTTTTGCTTCAATCCATCTATTACATCACCGTCAATTCCATAAGATTCTAGTTTACTTAAGAGCCTACGATGCGGGACTTTGTCAAAGGCCTTCTCAAAATCTGTGTAAATCACATCGATTTGACCTCCACTCTCAAGATCAGAAGTCCAAGAATCAACAATATTTAACAACTGCAGAACAGTGGATCTACCTTTAATAAAACCAAACTGCCTAGTACTAAACAATTTGTTTTCCATAAAGTAATTCATAATCTCGTCTCTTATTATAGATTCTAAGACCTTGCATAAAATGCACGTCAAGGAAATTGGTCTATAATTAGATAGAGCTGTCTTACTGCCCTTTTTATGCAGCACGCTAACTATGCTAAATTTCCATTCGTCAGGTAGATTACAACTCTTCAAAGACAAATCATACATAATTTTTATTGCAGAGACAATTTGAGAGCACAACTCCTTAACAATTCTCGGATGAATATCATCACACCCGGGCGACTTGTCAATCTTTAATTTAGTTAATTTTCCAAGAATCACTTCTTCAGAAACATCAAGACCAACCATAGAATTCGGCAATTTGAGTCGCGGTAAGGCTTCAAAATGACCATCTGGCTCTTTTGTATAGATAGTCGAAAAGAACTTTACAAACGCATCACATTTGTCAACATCTTCAGTAAGAACAATCTCTTTGTTTGATTCTATTAACTTGACATTGCCCACCCCACTGCGTGTTCTAGATTTAGAGTTCACAAATTTCCAAAATTTCTTGGGATTATCTTTACACGATTTAGCTATGTCAACCTGTTCAAATCTTTGAAGTTTACGTGATTCATTCCTTACTGTATTACTGAGTCTTTTGTATTCTAACTCGACTTTGCGGTCTCTAGTTGTCTGAAACTTTTTCCATAATTTATGTTTTTTCTTAACTAGAAGCCTCAACCTGCTAGAAATAGGTCTTTGCCAGCTCGGTTTCTTTTTCCAACCACAGTTGCTGGTTGCTGGTATAAACTTCCTTATACCTTCCCGAAGAACTGACAAGAATTTATTCCACAATAAATTAATATCACACATACAGTTAGAAAATTCCAACATCCAATTTCTAGACATAAAGGCTCTAAAGCCATCATAATCACCTTTTGAGTAATTACACTTCACACTACTAGCAGCTGGAGGCACAGAAACCATACAATTAAAAGTTAATACACAATGATCACTTTTTCCCAATGGACTTAAATATACAATTTCATCTACAAAATCTTCATTGGTTATGATCAAATCAAGAATATGAGGATTATTAGATCCTCTGGCTCTAGTTGGATAAGCAACATGCTGCAACAACAAATTGGCACGCAGGCAGTCTAAAAACTTAGTTTCATTAGCAGAATAAGTAGAACTTGTCCAGCTCTTCCAATCAATATTACCATAATTGAAATCACCCAGCAAGAGTACTTTGCCACTAAAATTTTGATGTAACTCATCAATCATATGGCATAAACCTAAATCATTGTCCAGCGAACTGCTAGGGCTTCTATATACAACTCCAACAAGGAAAGCATCTCCAGGAGAAACACTGATTTGAACAAGGAGACACTCCTCGAATTTAGCTGAGAGATCAACTTGAGACGAAACCAACTGCTTGCTAGTATAAATAATAATACCCCGTCGGCTCTTTTTACCAATATTAATACTAAATAAATCATAACCATCCAAAGAGAATTCACTTTCAGACATTTTATTTTGAAAGGATTTAGAGTTGACCTCAGTAATAACAATAACTAGCGGTTTATGTTCTAAACTATTCAAAAGCAGAGTTAACTCGGATCGTTTGTTAGTTAAACAGTCCGCATTAGTATACATTATACCCAAGCCTAAATGATCAACATGTGGCGTTACTGGCGCTTGGTAATCCTGATGACTTTCATCAGCCCTGGCAGACCTCTTACCCGCCAAAGGTATTCCCCCTGCTCTTGGGTTTGAAGGGTTTTAGCTTCTACAACTAGTTTCTTACAAGATTCCCGCTCCTCTTTGGTCATATCATGAGTCACAGAAATATTTCTGAATTTATCGTCTGCATTTCTCAGCTTATGCAGTGACTCCATGATTCTATTTTTCTGCCCTCTCTCTCGAAGCTGTACTAGGAGTGGGCGATTAACAATCTCTTTTTTGCCGAGTCTAAAACACCTGACAATGTCTCCCTCAGATGCGCCACAATCAAGCACATCTCTAAATAATTCAACACAGAATTTTTTATCATGCAGTTGGCGTTCTTCATGAACACTGGATTCTGCAACTCGATATAAAATTAAGTTATTAGTTCTTGTTTCTCTCTCTTTTTCTTCAAGTGCTTTTTTCTTCGTGTCTTCAATCACTTGCTGAACATGGGTAATATCCCCAGAGACCTTGGCAAGATTACTTTTGACAGTCTTAGTCACAATCTCTGTCCACTTTGGTTCTTGGGCTCAATTTTAGTTGTCTGCTCAGAGTCATAATCACTAATCTTTTTGTCGATTAGTGACACGATATCTGAGTCGACAAGCTTAGTCTGTGTATTTTGAACAGACTTCATGTCGTCCAACACCTTTGCCTGAGTATCTTGCACAGATTTCATATCTGTCACAAGCTTCCTGATACTTCCCAAGTCTGACTTCATATCTGTGATATTTTTTGAATCACTTGCTTGCTGCTGCTTAACAGCATTTAAATCCTTGGTAACTTGGTCACGCAAAGATTTAAATTCTGCTTCAAGTTTGTCCTGTTTCGCTTTCAACGAATGTACAGATTTTCCTATTTTAATTGTTGGTTCATCACAACCTGGGCAGAACCAGTGCACAATTTTCATCTCCTCTTTTTTCATAATTTTGTACTGCTCAGTGGTGACTTTCACGCATTGAATGTGAAACCATTTTTCACAGATATCGCAAGCCAGACCCTTATCAGTAGTAGCAACTTGCTCATGACACTTAGCACAAGCACTACCTTTGCTCTCGTCGTCATCGCATTCACCTGGCAAACTGCTAACACTGCTGCTCTTTTTTTGAGAGCTTGACATAAAACGTAGATTGGTCTAGACATTGGTGTATGAATTTGAATGCAGGGAAGTGTAAAGTTCTCTCGTTAATTGGATACAAGGATAGGCTAATTAATTATGAATACGGAATTAGTGACAACGGAAATATTTCTGCTTTTGAGCATGTAGATAGTATGAAGGATCTGGGTGTCACTATAGATACCGAGCTGACTTTTAGTAATCATGTCTACGAGAAAATAAATAAAGCATTTCAAATGCTTGGACTCATTGACCGGAGCTTTAAAGATTTGGATAAGAACTCTTTTATATTATTGTACAAGAGTTTAGTGCGCAGTCAAGTTGAGTATGCTAGCTCTGTATGGAATCCTTACAGGATTGGCCTTGTTGAAGATATAGAAGAGGTTCAGAGACGAGCTACTAAGATGGTCAAAGCATGTAAGCACAGCTCATACAAAGAACG
>JAQFYQ010001514.1:0-13166 GCA_034694885.1 Buchholzia appendiculata | reverse complement strand
AGAGAGAGAGAGAGAGAGAGAGAGAGAGAGAGAGAGAGAGAGAGAGAGAGAAGATAACATACAAAGGGACCTCACAAACACTTAACGCAAAGCGGAAACGGATGAACTTTGTTACTTCTTTATTGCCAATCGCATTCATGCACCGACACACCACCACCACCACTCAACAGGCTATTAATAGTTCATCAAGTGATGACATCATCATCCTACCGAGCCTTTCTAAAGATAACACTCATCGTTGTGTTGTGTGGAAATCTTCAAGTGTGTCATCGTTTTGCGCAGTAGTGACTGACACAGTATGACAGCAGTCAATAACCACAGACGAGACACAGGCGGCGGGCGGACAAAGTAACTAGACCCTGGCTGTGTTTACATACTCACCGGACCGGCGTACAGTGTCGTCACTAGCTAGCGCCTCAGTATGCCTGGCCGTATTGATTTGTATTGTAATTTTATTAGACGCATTAGCTGATGATGATGAGATGACGAAGACGAAGGAGGTACTGGATAGAATCTGGGAGGGCGAAATGGTAGTCTCAATCGTGACACATTTAAAGACCAGAAGCGGAATTTGGTCCAATGTTCAGGACTAATTTTTAGCGAATTAATTGAAGCGAATTGTTAGTTGGCTGTGAGGACTTATCACCATCGATTGGTGATATATTTATTGATCTGTTTTTTTGTGTTAAAATATCAAGTTGACCGATTGAACAATGGTTTCAACCCCTCCCCTTAATAATTACCCTCCAGGTCAGCGGTGTAAGCGCGTCAGCTGTGTAAAAGCACTTTGTAGTAGTGCTGTAATGAAAAACATTTAACACGCCATGTAATGTATTTATGGGCCTTCGATATCGTTTGTCCTTGACTTGCTGACATAGACCTTCTTTCTGTGTTTGAGCTTTGCCTTTTGTTACTTTTACAATGCGGCTGGTCTTGCTGGCTTGATTGATGATTGATGTGCACAAGCGATGTTGACAAAGCTATGAATTTAGCGTGGTCGATCATTTGACGTCAGCCGTCTCTCTTCTTTTCTTCTTGTTTATATCATATGTGTATTTAATATACTCATCTATAGAAATTCTTGGTCCTAAAATCTATTAAAATATATTAGTGAAACATAATCTACATTCTACAGTTTGTTTCCGGTGAGTTTCGTTTTATCTGAACACATAATATAATTATTATATTATTATCAGTGATTACATTGAAAAATAACAATTGTGGCTTTGGCAGCACCTCCTCCCCCAACCGACATCCGGACTATTGAGAACTTAAATGGGCAGGAGCGTTGATGTATGACGTGAGCCTTGATTGGTCGGTAACAAAACCTATACGCCAATATTTACTGCATTTGATGCCTTTTCTTAGCAACAGAGCGGGGGAGGGGGGCGGGGTAATAACCCCTTGCCCCATCAGGTCGTGTTGACAACCCGGAAACTAATTCTTAAAATAGCCCTTGAAACGGTTACATGTATGGTATGAATGAATCGTTACATTGTCCTGTAACGATGATGGCGATGAAATCAGTGATCTATTGTGTAAACTGCTCGGTAATTATCGTCCAGTTATATCCTTGATGACAATGGAGGAAGTGACATACAGAGATGGCGCATCATAACAGGTTAATTCCCTGAGTATGTCGCCAAATGAAATGTCGGCTTATATAAATAGATTTATATCTATATTTATAGTACTACTATAAATCTACTATATGGTAGATGTAATGGGTAGTAAATAGAAATAGCGAGTCCATCTGGATTAAAAATAGAAATAATAAATGTATCTAGTTTTAATACATAGAATTGATAAATTTATGTATCTAGATAATAAATAGAAAATAAAATTGATAAATGTATCTAGATAATAAATAGAATTGATAAATGTATCTAAATAATAAATAGAAAATAGAATTGATAAATGTATCTAGATAATAAATATAATTGATAAATGTATGTAGATAATAAATAGAAAATAGAATTGATAAAATTGTAGGCCTATTCTAGATAATAAATAGAAGTGATAAATTTGTAGGAAACAGATGAACAATCGTTTGATTGTAAATAGTAAAATATATGCCTCTGTTTTCTACTGTAGCAGGCTATCGTCTGACCTATATATCAGGTCACTCAACTTTTTCTAACATAACAAATGCCTTAAGCTGTGTCTAACATAACAAATGCCAAACTGCTCAGCATAGTGTTCGGAGTTAAATGTCTTGCCACTAATCGTTGTTGTAATGTTATGTAGTGACGATTGTCACTGGATAGTGTTGACTGTTGACGTATGATCTGCCGTCACTTATGAAAGGCTGGTAGACCACCAAGAAACCTTGTTGTTTGACAAAGTACAAGAAAGAGAGAGAGAGACAGAGACAGAGACAGATTGTTTCTTATCTTTGATACGTTTAGAGCAACAGCCTTTAGGCCACGATGCATATCGATAAACGTCTGTTTACTTCCTTATTATGCATGGTCGAATCGTGTCCGTTAGGGAAGCTCGACGGTGGCCTGCAGACACTGAAGCTGTGGACTGACTAACCGCTATATAGGCGCTTGAGCATGGACAACTTTATTATTGCTGACCGACGCCGTTCAGCGGACGCAATGTGATGAGATATATGATGTAAAGCATTAGCTTGCCTGGTGAGAGTTACCCAAGACGTTGCTAATTAGAACTGTATAGATGTTGCAGGTTCGTCTGTGTGAATGATAAATCTGTTGTCAAAGTTGTGTGAATTATAAATCTGTTGTAATCTGTGACGTGAATGCTGTGAGAGTGTAAGATGTGTATGACAGTGTTAGTGATGTTGAGAACGCCTGATTTCCGCAACCACAATATTTCTCTTCTAGTTCCTGTTCTTATAAACATTCTGTGTCAAATCAACTCTTGTTGGTCAGCTTTGATTTATTCGCTTCGTTATGTTCATCTTGTTCTTTGGGTATATGTTGAATTTATGTATTTATTTATGTATTTTGAGTATGACTAATAATTGTAATAAGTACTGTATTAATTTGTATGCATTGTGTGTCGCTTGTAGAATTCTCTGAAAGAACCAAAACGAAAGTAGACGGAACAAAACTACTGTGGTAGTTCAGTAGTCTCTGTGAGGGAGCACAGAGACAGAGAGAGATATACACAGATACTCGGAGAGATACAGAGAGAGGTAGTGCGGCACGACTCTTGTTCGTAGTGCCGCCCGGTGACGTGTGATCAAGACGGACCCACGGCGCGCATTGATGCCGGTTAAGATGGGCCAGAAGGTGTCCGGCGGCATCAAGACAATCCTACGCGAACCCATGTTCCACACCGGCCCGTCGTCCGCCCTCACGCCGACATCTCGTTCCATTGCCCCGCACCTCGACCACATTTACAACCCAGACTTCCAGAAGCCTCCGCGGCTCGACATGCTCCTCGACATGCCGCCTGCGTCCGTTGACGTCCAACTGCGTAACTCTTGGAACCCGGACGACCGGTCGCTGAACATCTTCATCAAGGACGACGACGCGTTGACGATACACCGGCACCCGGTCGCTCAGAGCACCGACTGCATCCGCGGTCGTGTCGGGTACACGCGGGGCCTGCACGTCTGGGAGATCCACTGGAACGCTCGGTACAGGGGAACGCACGCTGTCGTCGGCGTGGCGACCAAAGACGCACCGCTTCACTCCGTCGGCTACCAGTCGCTCGTCGGCGCGAACAGCGAGTCGTGGGGCTGGGATCTCGGCCGCAACCGGCTCTACCACGACTCGAAGGTCAACGCCGACGTGCCGTATCCTCCGAGGTCGCTCGACTGCGTCGCCGGCGGCGGAGAAAACTTTGTCGTTCCCGACCGGTTTCTAGTCATTCTCGACATGGACGAGGGAAAGCTGAGTTACATGGTGGACGGGCAGTATCTGGGCATAGCATTCAGCGGACTGAAGGGCAAGAGACTGTATCCGATCATTAGCGCCGTCTGGGGACATTGCGAGATCTCAATGAGATATATCGGTGGCCTTGATCGTAAGTACCTCAGCTCATTTCTTCTGTACACAGCTCTAGGGCAGATTATGTGAAGATTGAACTTGGAACCAACATAAGGTGGATAGCATTAGTGGTTGTTTTTCCATCAGCCCCCTTATCATTTTCCATTGTGATGTCATTTTGTGCGAGTGATAAAGTTTAGATACATCCAGAATGATTCTTATTGGCACAAATTTTTCATAAAGAACTTTGTTACATTTTATATCTATCTTTATAAGTTAGATCCACATCTTTGTGTAATCCTTTGAGCTGGTGCATTTAAGTAGCACCATTTTATTCCTTTACTACTCTAACTTTATAACAACTTTACTCCTGGAACTGAAAGACAGATTTAGCCATTATAGGCAGATATTTGTTCACACATCTCACGTTGATGAATTATGTATCCCCTGAACATTCCACCCAATCGCTACATGTTCATTCGCAGTCTTCATGTTTGCTCAATCATCAGCATTTCATGTCTATATTTCCATGTCTAGCATGTTTTCCTATCGTCAGACATGTTCGCATCACAGGGTCAGATACCACCATAGTTGTTCTTGCTATCCGTGGGAAGGATGTGTAACATAGCATGCCGAATATAGTGATGAATTGCTCCATCGCTGCCTGTCGCAAAATCTAGATGTCAAACTTCTTCAGCGAATCATATCCATTGTAGATTTGTCTGCTTATTTTGTAAGTCACTGTAATTTTGTAAGTCACTGTCACGTTTTTTTTATAACTAAAGTCATTGGTGTGCATTGTAAAAAATTAAATAATGATCTTGTAAGAACATCATTGAAATCAACTATGTTTGCTTTAATGGTTTGCTTTGCTTGAGGAGAAAATGTGAATCAAAACTTCTGATTTGGGCTAGAAATGGATGCATTTAAGAATCTCTGTGCCTAAGCATAGTATTGCATGTAAAGTCAACAGATAATATAATAGAGTAACCACACTATGGTTTGCACTCGAATTACTTGGGAGACTCTGATTCATAGAGTGTACTGTACTGTACCAATGTACTGGCTTATTACTATATCAGGCCTATATAGGAATGCATGGTTGACATTTACTCATCAATACCCAGTACAGAGTGAATGTACACAGTTACACAAAACCCGGGATGCCAGCACTGCAGATCAGACTGGCGACACACGCATGTTTCATCAGTGCACTAAAATTGTCTGCCTTAATTAGATGAGTATAGACGATAGAGTATATAATTTAATTGTATAACAACTAGTTAGCAACATTTTTACGAACAGGAAGTTATAATAATCTTGCACTTATTCTACTAGTTAGTGCAAGATTGTGATTAAACAGTGACTAGTGCTGCTCATTTACTCACTATTCCACACGCTATGACATTTTGTACCACGGAATGTCATAGATTTCGGGGTGTTCAAAAAAGTAAATGCTAGAAGCATGCTATTTTTTATGTAGGGCTGTCTTTTTTACTTAATGGCTAAATTAACTAAACTTAAATAATTGTTAATTAATGCTATTGGAATGGCTGACTCCATATGGCAGTTAAATTGTGAACAGCTGTGGTTGGTTTAATGTGCAAAAAATGCTTGACTCTGTTCTTAATTCTTTTTTGTGTGTTGTTCTGTTTGTAGCCGAGCCGCTGCCTCTGATGGAACTAAGTCGACGAATCATCGTCCAGCAGTTGAACAAACGACGACTTCAGGACATTCAAAAGTTACCGCTGCCTAAGGCGTTAAAACTTTATCTCGTCTATCCGCAATAATCTGTCCGTTCGCACTGCATCTCTCGTCGTCATATCTCGTCAGCTCGCTCCCATTTCGCCCCGCCGTCTCCCCGGACTGGCATGGCGAACTGTTGCACGAGAAAGTATGGATATTTTCGTTGTCTCGTCTGATTTTCGGAGGAAACAAGTCTGGAGCGATTCATTCGCTCCGATGATTCGTCATATGGCTTTGCCAGTCTGATTTCTCGCGACTTCTTGTGCATCTGTGTTGGTATTTGTACTTGTATCTGTGTGTGTGTGTGTGTGTGTAACTGTGTCGTAATTTATTGTCCGTGTGTGATTTAATTTTGTGCAACCCGGAATTCCATGTGAATCTTGAACACCGATTCTATGTGAATCTGACGACCGATTTTATGTGAATCTAAACACCTATTCTATGTGCAGTTGTGCGCTAGGTTTGTGTTCCCTTGACCACTGCTGATTGTAACCTCGTCTCAAACATTGTCAAAAATTGAGTTCATCTTTCTCCTTGCATTACAATTTTATTATTCCCTTCATTCTGAATGTGCCAGTTTTCCATTTACTGTTTGAGCTTCTAAACAATCATCTTGGGGAATCTTGTGTAAGTCTTGGAGGCGAAACTGGTATGGGTGAGCTGTGACATGGACATGTCGCAGTCTATGTCGCATGTCAAGCCCTTGTCACTTGTCAAGCCCTTGTCATATGTCAGGCTCATGCCTATGTTGCATGTCGTTTGATTATGCAAGTGAATTTGTTTACATGGAATTCCGTCTGCATCAGAAGTAATACAATTTTGTACTTAATTTCGTATGTGTTCGCGTATTTATTTCCGTACATCGTCTCTTGTCTGCGTCTATTTATATGTAAATTGTTCATGGCTGTTTAATCGTGTTTTGCGTTATCCGAAATGTTAGGACCTTGCGTCTGATCGAGAGATAATGCAAGTATACGGTATTTTGATTGAATTATCGTTTAAATATGTTGCATTTAATAATGAATTTAATGTAAATGCAATGGTCTATTGATATATTATGAGGATTGTGGTAACAATTATGGCTATCAACGATAATTCCAGTGTAATCACGACAGTTGTGCGACTATGGATTTATGAAGAGGCATGATATGTTTGCAGTGCCGAGTAAGTTTTTATTCATTGTGATATTGTCATGTATGTTTTATTTTATTTTATAAAATAACATTGCAAATATACAGAACGTATGAGTTGAGTACAATATTACAAAATCATTGAAACGTTATATTCGCTTGTAACCTATTGCTTTTATATTTTGTTTTTGTACTAAATTAGTGTGGACTGGCTTGCTCGAGTTTTCCCAGATTTTATGTCTACTCGCGGTCAGTTTTGTGAGGGTTATTCATGCCTTGTACTTGTTATCTTTCGATGCTTTTATCTTGTTTATCTAGGTCACTGTTATAGAAAACAAACAAAACGTTAAGACACTACTGATAGGGTAGAAGATTGAGCTTCCAATTCAGAAATTTTTCAATCGAAATATTTCCTATAAAACTACAAAGCATTTCCTATAAAACTATGGCTTATGTTTAAGTTGAACTATCCTGATGTTCAGGCTGTCTACACACTATATGACTGGTAATGATGAATGATGATGATGAATGATGATGACAATGATGATATTGACCGCATAGTAGGACCATGTGTGATTTGTTATATATATAACCAAGTCTACTGTATCAGTTGTTGCAACACAGCATTGCAATGAGCAGCTGTATTATTTGTAAAGTAAAAATATTTTATTAATCTCAAATCGGAAGAAAATGTTTGCAGATGATCATGTTGTGCGACTTGTGTAAAAGTAATATACCTGCCATTATTCTGTTATAATATTATTATTATATATAGTTATTATTCAATTATCATATTTGATTGGTTGCAATAAAAGTAAATATTATACAATGTTTTCGAATGTTTTTCTTTTTGTGTGATGAAAACTGATCTGAACTGATTGAGTGATGTTCTTGTGTGTTGTTCTTGTTCAGTGTTCTCTCTCGTTGTTCATATCAAACGATTTTAAGCTTCAGTTTTGTGGTTTAGTCAGCAGCAGATTCATCTACTACTACTCAGTTTTATGATTTATTCGAGTCGTCTGTTGTTTAGTTGTTTTCTACGTCTTCATCGTTTTTACGTATCTTCAGTTCATTAATCTCGTGCAATCGCTCTGTTAGTTTTCGTTGTTCGTGCGACGTGGCGCATGTCGCACGATGAGTGTTAAGTTTTACCTGACTGGAAAGATTAGCATTTTCATATTTTGTTTTGTCTTCGTTTTTTTAGTTAGATGCCAACAATACAATATTTTTCTTTAACCGTATCAAGAAGAAATATTTCCTGATAGTAAGGTTTTTTCCGTACTAGCTTTCGCTCGTACGACTATTCTTTCGTATAGATATTCGCTCCGTGTTTCAGCGAGTGACTCGTATTTAGCGCTAAATTGAGTCCGACAAAATTGTCATTAAATTCTTCTTTCTTTTTATTAGCTATGTGATTGCTGGACGATGTTTTTTTAGTGATGAAGTTATTACCGTGACATTTTTTCTAGTCCACAACTGTTTGGAACACCCTGTCTCAGATACAAATGTGGTTAAGAATGGAATTGCAAGAGAGACTTTCATATTTGGTGATGCTATGATATTTATAACATTGACTAAAAGTAATTGGACCTTTGCAAGCTCTGCCATTTATCAACGAGCGATTTATTATCTCATTCGTTTAGTTTCTCACACAATCTTATTTACGTTAAAAACTCAAAACTAAATAGCTGTAAATAATCAACAGATGACGTTTTCCTAGAAATATCTGAAGCTGTCATGCATCTATATACATTTCATTTTCATTGCAACAATTATGTATTTCATTGCAATAAATGTAATTCTCCTTAATTACGCAATTAAATGTATACACTGATATTAATTAACGATCTCAGGTTGGCTTATCTTTTTCTTACCGTAGATCTCTCGTTAACTAGTCTCTGTCTTCTGAACTTCTGTCTTTACGTTTAACCTAATCTAACATCTTGAGATTCAGCATCTTTTATGAATTGATTTGACTTGTGGCTTGGCTTAAGTACGGTAGAGATTTATTCAGGTTACATCTCTAGTTTTTATTCCGTATCGAGTAGTATTAAAACTTTCATTGTGCATGTTAAACTGAAACATATTGTGAGGCGAAGCGTGATATGTACTTTTTAATATCAGTATTTGTGCAATTTTTGTCTCGAAATATATTCCTTTGTATTTAAGTTTAACTATGGTAATTAAGTTAACTATTTGACTAGTTTGAACTGGTTTCATGCGAGGAAATGGTAAGAAATGCAAGACATGAATTGCATCAGCATCGTCTTAGTTGTCCTTCATCCTCAGTTCATTTGTTTGCTTTCTTTTCTGTTGCTTTTGTCGCAAACATCTTTATTTGTTCATTGAGTTGTCAATTTTGTTTAAAGTGGACACTCTTAAAAATATTTGTCGCAGAGTAAAGGTCAATGTTTTTTACTTTACACCGTAAATAATAATATATTTACAGATGAAGATAAAAATAACGACAACTTTGAAAATAATAATAATAATAGTGATCATCGTGATGATGATTATGATAATAAACACTATGTTAGTCGTCATTGAGAGTTTTCAGTGGAAACACAAAATTGCTGTTATTTTACGGCTTCTTTTAATTAGGAATTTCTTAACATTTTATTTGTTCTATTTTTTCACACAAGATGCAGGATATGATTGATGTTTAGTATGTACTTGTCAGGATATACAAAGAGCATTAGCATATGATTATCTACAAGTTTTGCTGACATATGAGTATCATTGCTTCACCTACTGTAATATATTTATATACTGTTGCAAAGAATTTATGCTGCAGCAATAGTGGAAGATATATGTGCAATCAATTGGTTTCGTGTTGGTTATGGTAAAATTAAAATGATTCAGATAAAAATTTAAATTCAAACAGATCATTTAGTATTATTGCACTCATTATAGCTCTTGATTGATACAGGAACCTTGATACAACTGCTCAAGTTTGTAGTTGTATGTGGTCCATTTAGAAATTTTACATTTGGTATGTCTTACATAATACTAATTACTTTATTTTGATTTGAAATATGGCTGCTCTCAATCTTCTTCTTCTTATTATTATTATTTATTATCAGTATCATTGTAATAATAATCATGAACATAGCATATGATAGCAGTGAAGAACAATGATATAGAGTATTGTTATTTACATATATTTTGTATGTGTATCGAAGCAAGTATTGTTGTTGATTGTAATTGATGAGGTGGACGATAGGTGGCGTCGCTCGCCACTAGTCTGTATTGTACTGTCATGGCGCCTGGTGTGTATATCTCTATGTAATTTTATTTTATAAAGATAATATTTATAAATAAATAGTTGAAAACCGTGTCAATTCTGTGTTTATAATCTTTTCTTTTTGCTGAAATTTTCAGGGAATAAATTCCCAATTAAATCACACAGTCCACAAATGGTGTGAAGCATAACCGACTGACTGTGTGAACACTTGAATATGTGCACGAACATTGCTTGTGTGCATGATGAGTGTGCAGCCACTGCAGTGTTGCCAGGCTTCACAGTAGACTCGCCCATGTTCCTCCATGTGCTCGATTAGGCGACCAGTGAGATTAGTAGCACGAGGAAGGGCATCCGGTTGTAAAACTTTGCTTCAGTCAAATCCCAAATATCATATGCCTATGCTTTGGTGAGTTTATTCAGCGTGAACAGCGTTTCTCAAAAGTTGTATCCTAATGATGGAGTGAAACATTGTGGTAGAGTCCTCCAACATTAAAGCAGATAATGAGAATCTGGACAATAAATGATGATGATCATGACATCACAAATAGATGCACAAATCATCGACTGTATGTCTGTGTAGAGCAGAAATTAATGTAAGGCCGACTCTTGAAATAAAACAAGTATGTAAGATACAGCAAGATCTGAGAATCATGTAGCTTCAGTTGTCAGAACGTTCAGAGAAAAAAATATTAACTGTATTTATGCTGTAAAATGAATTTAACAATTATAAATTTTATTTTATTTTGACGTAGTTGAAAGTTAGTACGGTTGCTTGGAGTGTATTTCCATTGCACTTCTATTTACACAAAAATCGACATACAATAATTATTGGCTCTGTTAAACAGAGTGCCAATCAGTGGCATCAAAATAAACAACGGTTTATTTACTGTAGAAATATTTCTGCAGCGTCGCAACGTAACTATATATAGGCCGTATAATCGTATATACAAAGTCGGCTTAGCCATAAATAATAGAATACTGTTTATAATACTGTTTATATTACAATCTCTTAAGGCGCAAATTAACGTTAAAACCTGATTAGATCATAATTAGGAAGAAGAATACATTTAAAGAAGCAGAAGAGACATCTTTCAGATATCTGTTGCTTTATATGCATACCTTTCTGCAGAACGTGCTAGATCAGATCAGGGCCATAGCCAGGATTATATTTGAGTGAAATCTTTGACTTCCAAAGAATTTTAGCGACATTTTTCAAGATTTTCATTTCATAGTAGTAGTGGTATTTATTTTCATAATCTCATAAGCATTATATCACAGCAGTACAATTAAAACTCGCAAATACACTATCAAAATCATATACCACATAAGGGAAATTACAATCAATAATCTTGTAACGATTGAACATATAATTATTTTATCAGAATAAACATTTCAGATGACATAGAGAATTACACTATATTTCAACAGGACTGTGATATGATGTGGAAGAGGATGAATTGTAATTATGCTGCTGTGGAATGTGTGAGACTATGATGGCTGCCAGGGAGGTCGTAAAACCTATCGAGCTGGCTGCCAGAAAGTGCGAATTTGCTGAAAGTGGATGACTAATTAAGCTAATAAACAAGAGTGCATAAAACATAATAAAAAGCAGTAGAGAAAGTAGAGAAAACAGAACAACGACGACGACGAGACTAGGCAAAGCATAGCTTAGGTGCCTAACAAACTACCGCCAACTAACCTTGAGAGTTGAGACCTATCTCAACCAATCATCTAGAATAACTAGAACTAAATACGAATAATTAACTAGAACTAAATAACAAATAAGCTAGAGTAATATGGAACTAGAATAATAATAGCAACCAATGAAGAATGAAGTAAAGCTACCTGCTACACAACACTACCTGGCATGTTGACTTTTGGTCCGCATGCCTGTGTCCCCACGTTGACTTTTGTATGAATTGTTCGTGAAATAGAGCCGATGCTATTCTTGTTGCTTGATCTTATCAGACTCTGCTTCCCATGCTCTTCATTCACTTGCAGTAATCAATGTACCAACCATTTCGCTTCCACTTGGCCATTTTTTTCGCCACTTAGTTTCTCATCCGCGTCATGTTGTAAAAAGTACTTCCATCTTTTGTGCTTGGTTTTGAATCTGGGCACGTTACAGCGTTTGCCTGTCGATTTTTGTATTCTGATCTGGGCAATTATGCTAATGGTGACATTTGAACCTAACAAACAAAATTGACGATAGGAAGCAGTTTCTGGCAGGCAACGAAACGATAATTAATAGGCTTATTCAAATTCAATTCTGTTTAAATCAAAAATCGGAACGAGTGTTTTTAGATACACCAAAAACATCTTTTAAGTTAGCTGCGAAAGTAAGCATTTGATGTTGATAAAAAATAAGAGACTCAACATTATCCGCAAAAGAGTTACAGTACCGATTCGTACAAAAGTATAAAACCAGGTTTCTAAACATACGATTCGCGACGTATTTTATGAAATTTAAATCGAAAGTTTTTGACTTAGGTCTATTTGTTATTGTCGATACTTTGTTTCTATACGCATTGGCAACTAAGTCTCAGCGTATTTCTTTCATTGACAGGGAAAAGTCGATCGGATTCTCGATGATCGGTTCTGGAGCCTTGCTTCTCGTGCTTGCCTCGATAATGTTGGCAGAGATTTTCTGTGGAATATGTGCCATATGTTGCTCTAAACCGGTAAAGAACTATGTTATACTTACTATTATTTATGATAGATCATACCGAACTAAGGTGAACTGATTTAAGCCATGAAGCCAGGTATGTTCTAATTGATTAAGAAATATTTTGTGCTAATTCTAATTCTAATTGATTAGTAAAATTCAGCTAATTCTAATTGAAAACGATTAGATTTGTCGATTAGATTTTACAACTTTTATGTTTCATTTTTTTTTAAATTTCAATTGTCAGAGGTGTTTGTTTGGGAATAAACAAGTCTAAACTTCAACATATGATGAACTTTGTATTTTATTCATAGTTACTCTTGGCAGGCTCTTGTCCTCTTTCCGATCAGGTACAAAGAAGGGAAGGGGATCAAAGTGGTACGATTTGTCATAATTTGGCTTTTCTGGGAGTCGCCTCC